>RJWT010024934.1:0-16318 GCA_004365215.1 Cuniculus paca | reverse complement strand
AAAGAATATTCTAAATTACAGTGCATGGTATTCATTGGGAAACGAGGAGGTCTGCACTGCGATACTATGGACATCTCTCTTACTCTCTGCCAGAGAGGACTCCAGGCTTGGATCCTCTGATCTTTGGCCATTCCCCAGTTAGGTCCACAGGGACGCTGGGTGATTCAGTGTCTGATCTCTCATTGCAGTCACCTGGCTGCATGAGTCATCAAAGCACAAAACGTCTCATGCTAATTGCCCTATGTATACACAAGTGGTTTCCTCTACAACAAAGTCGTAAAGAAATTTTACTTACTTTCATTTCTTCCTTAAAGGTAGTCAGAGCTCAGCAACCAAGGAAGGAGAAGGAGAGAGAAGGTAAAGTTTAAGGCAATACACACCTCTGTGCTCTGAGGAAAAGTTCTTGGATATGTTACACAAAGCAGTAAGAAATTCAAACAACCAAATTTTCTCAAATCTAAGACTAGGAGCCGGGCATAGTGGCTCACGCCTGTAATCCCAGCACTCAGAAGGCTGAGGCAGGAGGATCATTGCGAGTTTGAGACCAGCCTGGGCTACGAGGTGAGCTCAAGGCCAGCCTGAACGGCATAGTGAGACCCTGTCTCAAAAAGACAAGGGCTGGGGAGTTGGCTCAGTGGCCTAAGCTCCAGCCTGCAAGCGTGAGGTAATGAGTTCAACCTCTGGTGCCCCCCCCCCAAAAAAAACATCTAAGACTAGGGATACAAGATGTATCTAATTTCAGAGATTTTCAGACTTTTAAAAGTGCATCATAATCAATTAATACAGTATTTAACACTGTAAAACATTTTTGTACAATTTTTCTCTACCAATACTAAAGTGTATTATAGTGGAATTATACTCCCCAGAAAGGTATGCTGATGACTTAACACCCCAGTACCCACAGGAATGTGGCCTTATTTGGAACTAAGTTCCTTGCAGAGGTTATCAAGATGAGGTCATGGGGTGAGCACTAACCCAACATGACTGGTGCCCTTATGAGAAAAGGAAAACACCGCGTGAATAAGACACCCAGAGAGGATGCCATGTGGGGACAGAGGCAGAAACTGGAGCAGTGCAACTAGAAGCCAAGGAGCACCAAGGACTGCCAGCCACCACCAAAAGCAAAAAAGGGACAAGGCAGGATTCTACCCAGTGTCTCAGAAAGTATGGTCCAGCTGACACCCTGACTTTAGACTTTTATCATCCAGACAGAATAAAGTTTTCTTTGCTGTTTTAAGCCACCTAGTTTGTAGTACTTTGTTACAACATCCTTACAAAACTAATGAAAATGGACTTATATTTCTATAGTATATATGGTATGATTTTGAAGAACACTACCCTGAAATACTTTGCATGGACTGAAAATAAAAAACAGCGCAGCCAGGCATAGTGGTGCATGCCTGTAATCCCAGCACTTGGGAAGCCGAGGCAGGAGGATTCCCACAAATTCAAGGCCAGCCTGGGCTGCCTGATGAGTTCAAGACCAGCCTGAGATACTTAGTGAGACCCTATCTCAAAAAACAAAAACAAAACCAAAACAAAAATAAAAAACAGCCTGGCATGAAAATTTCACTATATTCAATCAGAAAAGTGGTTCCTTTAGCATTATACTTTTCTCTATAGATATCAATGTTGATTCATTCAGTCAGTCAACAAACACTGAGCACCTACTTGTGCCAGCACTCTCCTAGACACTGGGGTCATATCAAGCAACTGAACAAAGCCCACGTTCTTGTGAGACTTGCATATTAGTGAGGAAGATGATAATAAAAACATATAGAAAAAAATCCAATTTCAAACAGTGGCAAATGCTTAAAAAAAATAAAACAGAGTAAAGGAAAATCAAACAAGGAGGGGAAGAAGTCTCCTTTAGAAAAGTGGTTGGGAAAGGTTTCTTTGATTGACATTCCAAAATGATATGAAGGAGTAAATCATGGGAAGATTTAGGGAATGAGCATTCCACAAAGAGCCCAGGACTAGAGCCAGAAGGACCTCAGCCTGTCGAAGAAACACAGCAAGAGCGGGGAGAGAAGAGAACAGGGCAGAGAGGAGACTAGGGAAACAGGGATGGTAACACATGGAAGTCACAGGCCTGGGTAGGGAGTGTAGTCTTCATTCCCTACACAGTGGGAGCATTGGAAGGATTTAAGCAAAGGTGAACAGAAAAAGCTCACCCTGGCCACTGAATGAGAGACGCACAGCAGGGAAGCCAGAGAAAAATCAACCAGGACATCATTAAAATAATCCAGGAAAAGATGGCAGGGTTTGTATCTGGAAGTGGCATGCTGATGCTGTGGTCAGATTCTGGATGTACTACATGAACATGCTGATGGATGGTATGTGGGCCTGAGGCAAGGACATGAAGAATTTGGGCCTGAGCAAGTAGATTCCCTTTGGGCAAAGCTTAAATTTTGGCCATCCCATTTCACTGACCCTTCAGCCAATACGCCCCACGCTTAGAAATGAAGCCAGATCATTAATCAAGTTAATTAGTTAATTAACTTGTGCTGAAGACTACATAAAAGCCATCTCTTGGAAAAGTCCTATCTTTTGAACGGCTGTAGTCTAAAATTCACAACCAGTTGGAAAAACTTGGTAAGTGAAGGGCAGTAAAGCAATGGACACAAGGGATTTTTGGGAAAGCATGCAAACTGGCAGGAGACCTCACATTAACGGTCACGTTGTTTTTTTTTTTTTCTTTTGAGACAAGGTCTTGCTATACTATAATGTAGGCTAGCCTCTAACTCACAATGATCCTCCTGCCTCAGCCTCCCAAGTACTGGAATTATAGGTATGCGCCACCATACCTGGCCTTAAAGTCACTTTTGTCATTCCCATTGGCCATGTGACCTCAGGCACATCCTTGAACGGCTTTGGTGCTCTCTCTAAGACCCAGTCTCATCCCTATTCAAGATTTAAAACTTCTCCTAGTATTTAGCAGGTCTAACCCAGTCGTATCAGCCAGGCTCTAGAAACTCCAAACAGCTGTTTCCTTCCTTACTCTCCCCATGCTCTCAAATATGGGCATAATATTTATCTCATGAGGTGTTAGGATTAAGAGAGGTAACATGTAAAACACCCATCTACAGCCATGCTCTTCCCCTTATCTGCACTCTAGTCACTTCCTGTACCAGGAATGCCCCTTCTCCCCGCTTCCTCAGGGTCAAAACCAGAGGACTCTTTGTCTTGAAAGGACATAGGAAAGAAAAGACTCAGCCAGGAAACAGGAGCCCCCAGGGCTAGACCCCACCAAAGTCACTAAACTAGTTGTGTGATCTTGTACAAGTCCATTCACCTCTCAAGAATTCCCATTTTGCTTTTCTATAAAACAAATAGTGTTGGATTAGATGATTTTGAATATGCTGTTGACCTTGAAAGTACATATTTTTCCAGACACCAGAAAGTGACCAACACTCTAGGACACTTGGCATCCCAAGGCCAAGAACCCTCAAACAATGTATAAACACCCTTTTTTCCCTAATGACCTGATATTTGGTTTAAATGCTATATTTCAGAGTTCTGGAAATTTTTACTGGCACTGACTTTGTCTCCCATCTGACTCATTTAGTACACAGAAGGGGCAGGCCTGTACCAAGTTCTGTCTGAGGCCTAACCTGGTGGTGCCCTGTAAGTGACCTTGGCATCCAGCATTCCAATTCTGGGGCTTTTCTCCCCAGCTCATATCTCATGGGTGTAGACAGCAGGCACCAGTACTGAGACTGGTCTTTACCACCAGTCCGTCATAGTAGGAAGGAAAACTGCTTCAACTGTTTTACAAAACAATGTTTTGTAGATGTTTTGCAACATCTACTAAAATTCGGAACATTGAAGCTAGGTGAAGTGGTGCATGCCTGTAGGTCCAGCCTCTCAGAAGGCAGAGGCAGGAGGACCATTTGAGCCCAAGAGTTCAGGGGTAGCCTGAGCAACACAGCAAGATTCCACCTCAAAAAAAAAAAAAAAGTGTAGCCCTGTGATAGAATGCTTGCCAAGTAAGCATAAGACCTGGAGACCTGGATTCAATCCTCAGCACCACAAACAATTAAATAAATAAAATATCCATGCCCTTTGACCTAGCAACTTTAGCTCAAAAAATTTAGTCCGTAAAAACACTGGAACAAAGGTTTACAATAAATGAATGAGGTTATATCTCTGAGAATTTATTTGCATTAGTAGTAGTAGCAAATAATTGGAAATGATCCCAATGAGATAAATCCATATAAGTCTGCCTCCTGGCTAAAATTACAGTTGTTGGCATAAATACTGGAAATCCATAAAGCAACATAATAAGATGCCTGGATTATATCACTAAGTGACAATCACCCTATCATGGTTGATTCCATCTGAGAAATAATAATGATAAATAGTTATAATATTGGCATATGTATAGGTTAAAAACCAGTTGTCATTGGTGTGATCTCTAAGGCTGAGACAACAAAGAACTTGTGCATGCTACATTTTGATGTTTCTGCACCACAGCATTTTTTACAAGTGGAACTACTTTTACAAATTGAAAGAAAAGTTTAAATAGTTTTAAATGTCCTCTGCTCTGTCTCCTTTTCCACATTTGAAAAGCTGCAGGGCTTTCTACAAATTCAACTTTTGGCATAAAAATTCAAAAGCCTTTGGAATCCAAAACTAGGCAGAAAAACAAAAATAAACTTTGGGGAACAGGAAGAATGGGAAGATATTAATGAAAAATTTCAGACAGGAGGAATAAGTTCAAGAGATCTAGAGTACCACATAGTGACCACAATAATAACAATGTCATTTACTCAAAAATTGTTTAAAAAGATTTTAAGTGTTCTCATCACAAATAAATGATAAGTATGAAATAGAGGTCATGTATGTGTATTTAGCTTGCTTTATCATTCCCCAGTGTGTACATATTGCAAAACATGTTTTACATCATAAATATATACAATTTTAGCTTGTTGACTAATAATAACAGAAGAGAATTTTTAAAAAAATAAAGTTTGACCAGCCCATTCCCACAGCCCTCAGAAATCATCCAAGGCAAACTGTTGTCTGTTCTTAACTTGTGGAAGTCCCAGGAAAGAGACACCACACTCCCCTCAGCATTTGCTGAGGTCAGACACACGCTCCTAACAGGTAGCTCCAACAATGGTTTCTTCTGAAGCAGTTTACCATGGAGGGGGACGCCTAAGGAAGGGAATTGGAGCCATGAGGGAATCTCACAAACCCAGGCTTTCTCTGTCCAAGAATTCCATTAGCAAAGAGATTTCAGGTTGGCTACATGGACTTTTAAAGTGGCTATCAACTGTACATTTTGCCAAATTCCTAGAAATCTATTCCAAGTGCAGTTTTTCAAACTTGATTTTAACTGCAGGACTTCTCTTTCTTTCCTAAAGAAATCCTTATGTGGAACTCCAACTTATTAACCAGTTAAAGGAGAAATTTCCCCAATTAAAGGTTGGGGGAGGGCAGGAGTAAATTGATGTCTGTCCTTCATCCTTCCCTTCACCTCTTTACAGCTCACAAGACACCAAGAGGTTGAGGCTTAGAGGTATGATAACTTGTTCAAAGTCACCAGGCAAGATGATTTTAAAAGCCTGCAGAGCCATTAATCAAATGTTCTGGTTTTTAAATTTCAGATTCACAGCCATTTTCCTGAGGGTTTTTTGTTTGTTTGCTTGGTTGGGTTTTTTTTGTTTGTTTGTTTTGTTTTTTTGTATAAAGAGAAGTGGCACATTAGTTTAGATAAAGAACACATGCACACACACAAACACACACACACGAGTATCATATATGCAAGAGAAAAGTGTCTGATTAATAGTGTGCATTATAGGGAAATCAGATTGAAAGAAACCAGCAAATTTACTCTCCAGCATTCAACTTTCTTATGAATGTGCATCACCTTATAATTTCTCTCCTTGAATGTGTGAACATCTTCACTAACTAAACAAAGAAACTGAATTACTGAAATAAGAAACAGGGAGAGAAAGGGTTGTCTTTTGGTGGGAATATGACAGAAAAACAGAAAGACTTCCAGTGGGGTGTTTTTACAGAGATGAACCAAAAACAAGAGAAAGTACAATAGCTCCAGGTTTACTTAACAGCTTTTGGCTCCAAGGATTGTGACATACCATATTTGGCTACAAAATATCTGTTGCTCTACGACCAAGAATAATAAAAGTGTTCACTGTTGTAAAATCCTCCAGTCTTTAACTATTTAGCAGTGGGACAATCTAATGGCTTAAACATGGTTCAAATGCATTTATCCAATTAGAAAACACTAGACATCCAGAGTTTAATGGATCTAGCCTGCCTGCTTTCAGTGTAATTGTCTCAATACCCAGAGAAGATGGAATAGCCTGGATTAACCTCTTCAAGTTATCAATACCTGCAACAACATGCATGAATAAACACATTATAGCAAGTGAAAGAAGCTGGACTTGAAAGGCTACACACTATATAATATGATTTATATGACATTCTGGAAAAAAAACTGTAGGGCCAGGAAACAGATCAGTGATTGCCAGGGACTAGGGACACAGATAGGGAATTGATTACAATGAACTTGGAGGGAGCTTTTGGAGTGATAAAATATTCTCGATTATGTTGGCGGTTACTTGATTATATGTGTTTATTTAAATTCATAGAACTGCACACCTAAAAGGTACAGTACATAAATTATACCTCAACATAGCCTTTTTAAAAAGTATTTCTGGGGATACAATGAGCATGGAAAGTTAGATTTTATCATTTTGCTAAAGAGTTCTAAATTTCAATAAATGCCAGAAGTAAAAATAAAAATAAAATGCCAGCAGTTACACAAAAAGAACAAGCAGTTTCCCTAAACAGTGCCATTTCTTTGCTCCAAAGTTCACTTCCTGTTCAGTTAGTGACCTGAGCTGCCACAGGCACACTGCTCTTCCCACTCAGAAAGGACCAAGGTTCAGCAAAGGGAGAAGAGGAGACAGGGTGAAGCAGCAGGCCACTCTGTGGGCAGCAGAGAGGACTGTGTAAATCAAGCGGTTTATCCCTGAAGCTGCTCAGTCACTCCCCAGTTTAATTATCTGTCTGCTGATTCATGAGTTGCGGTTCCCGTGGGCAAGCTTCCTGGCCACTCCTGCCAACAAGGGCAGAAGGATTCCTGGGGCTGGGAGGGGATGATAACCAGAGATCCTGAGAGGAGTGGGGAGTTGTGGAGGAAAAATTTGTATCCAGAAAGTCTACATAAGTCCAGTTCCCCCTCCCCTCACACTGTTGTCTCCTTGTCCTACCTTAGGGTCTCCCCAGGAGACCTCTGCCATTCGCCACCTTTGTCTTCACACTCACAAGTTTGAGAGGAGTGAAGGAAAATGTTGCCCTCCTGGTAGCTACTACCATGAGAGGAAAAAAGGCAGCTATTCCCCTAAGTTACCTTAGATCAGAGGTCAAAATAGTGCAATAGTAGAGAGAAAGGCTCAAACGAAGGGCCAGGGATCTAGCCCAGTGGCCTAAGTGCCTGCCTGGCAAGCGGGAGGTCATGAGTTCAATCCCCAGTACCACAAAAAAAAAAAAAAAAAAAAAAAGCTCAAACGTCCTACGAAACTATGGTGTTGACCATACCGTAATACCTTCCAGGGCTGATTGTGTAACTCAGTGGCAAAGCAAAACACACACACACACACAAAATTCCCTCCAGAATGTCTAGGTGGGAATCTTTTTGGAATGAATTCAAATATTTAAATACTGATTCTCTTTTTTTTGTTTTGTTTTGTTTTTTTCTTTTTCTTTCAGCACTGAGAACTGAGCCCAGGAAAGCTCTGCTACTAAACTGCATCCCCAGAGGTTTTTTGTTTTGCTGTTTTCGATTGGTTGTTTTGTTTTGTTTTGTTTTAGGCAGGATCTTACTAAATTGCCCAGTCTGGCTGCAAACTTGTGATCCTCCTGACTCAACCTCCCAAGCTCAGCCTCTCACCTAAGATTACAGGCATGTGCCACTGTGCCAAGTGAATACTGGATTTCGTAAAGTCAGGCACATCACCTTTACGTGCTCTTTCATAGCAATCCCTAGATATTTATTTTGCTGCCTCTCTGCCAGGTACTGGGCACACAGAGTATGACATAAAACAGACATGTCGCTCTTCGCAGGAAGACTAAAGTCTTTGTGAACACCTTTTTTTTTAAAGGTAGTGGTTTTGGGGATTGAACACAGGGCCTTTGCACTGAGAAACATCCTCAGCCTTTTTATTTGAGACAGTCTGGCTAAGTTGCTAAATTGCTCTGACTGAACTCAAACTTTTGATCCTACTGCCTCAGTCCCTCAAAGTGCTGAAATTACAGGCATGTGTTACCACACCCAGCCTGTGGGCATCTTTTACCTTCCTCTGGTCCCAGAGACAAGAGTCGAGGTTTTCTCATGGATAAAGCAAATGTACTGATCACTTTCCTCCTCAGCCTTCTCTACGAATTCTTGTTGGATGAAAGAGGCTGACATACGCCAAACCACCAGACAGGTATGGGTTAAAGTAAGAGGTGGCCTCTCACATAAGTGTCAGAAGAGGGAACTCATCAATCTCATGCTAGAAGCCTAGACTGCACTCATGCATGAAGCAGTAACAATATATTGTAGAGATCATGGATACGAAGAATAATGACAACGGTAGTTGCCATTTATTGAATAATTATTTTGTACCTTTGTCTCTCTAATTAGCATAATCAGAGACAGTGTTTTCTATACCTTACAGATGAGGAAACTGAGGACTAACAGAGTAGGTAACTTACCTAAGGTCACACAGCCAGTAAGAGGCGAAGTGAAGAATCAAACCTACATCCTATTGGTTTAAACCATAGCTGTCCCTTCCCCCAACTGTCAAGCCTTTCTCCATATCCCTGTGTCCCTGAAGACCCTGGAGGGCTTCAGTTTAAGAGTTTCCAGAGTACAAACACAGGAAGAGAAATAAGCGCCTCAGCTCAAAACTAGTTAGGTTAGAATATGACCTTAAATATGAGAAAGTCACAAAACCCAATACCTCTTATATAAAGCTAAAAAGATCATCTCTGTAGATAAAATCTGAAACTCAGTGCTGTCCTCAGCCTTTCTTCTCCGAACATCAGAAGCTGCTACTCTGGGACAACCCATCTGTGCCACACCGAACCCCCAGTCTGTCCTTCTTGAGTCCCTTCAACACTGTATATTATGACACAGCTATCCTACTGTCATCCTACTATGAGCTGCTTCTACAGGAATCTAATGATATCAGCAACTCTGCCACCAGTGATGAGATAGAAGATGTAAATATAATAGAAACTGCTTTGACAAGGGGCTCACTGTGGAACCCTTGCTCTTAAACACTACTCTACCCTGCCTCTCATCACCACTCCTAGAATTGCCCTAAAGATGACTCTGAGAAGAAAACTCAAAGGGTATTTAATGTAAAAGCAAAATGTCAATGCAGCGTGATCCTATACGGATCATTCCAATTGTGTGAACTACATCAACATGAGATATGCTGGGGTTGGAGAGAGGTACGGCAGAGCGAGGGAGAGGCACTAGAATAACATGTTCTTCATCTTCACTGGCATTGAGTCAAGCACCAGGCTAGGCACTATCTTATGTTACCTCATTACTTGCTTCTAAAACTTGAAGAAAATGTGATTACACTCATACACGAATTTAGAAAGCTGAGTTTCTAAAAGAATTTTTAATAAAATGACAAAATGTTTTACATGTGTCACATATCTCAAAACAACTAAAAAAGTTGGAAGGTTCCCAGCACAAAGGGAACCTATCCTGATTGGATCATTACACATTGTAAGGGTATATATGTATGAGTTATCACGCTGCACATTATAAGTGTGTACATTTAATATGTGTCAGTTTAAAATTTTAGAAGGAATAAACTATAGATGTGTTAAGCTCATGAAAGGAGGTGTATCTGCAGGAGACACTGAGGTGCCCTGTGGATTGCTCCATTCCCAAAACCCACTAAGGACTTAATTTGTTTTCTTTCTTTTTTTTTTTTTTTTTTTTGGTCTGGAAGGTCTAATTTGTTTTATGAGTACTGATGTACCTTTCAAACTTACATGCACTCCTGTGTGCCTTCTGCGGACAAGGAGCCTGGGTTTCCCCAAGCCTAGCAACATTGCCCCATGCTCCGGAAGACGACGGGCAGTTCTCCTGGGCTGTTCGGACTCAACGGCTCCATAACCCTCCCCACACCAATTCGCACTGCAGCAGGAGACAAAGCCCGGGAAACAAGCCAGACCAAGGGAACCTTGTCCCGGTTCCCTGCGGACACTAAGGGAACTCGGGTGCAAGGTGTGTCCCAGAAGCAGGAGCTCTGCTGCCACCTGGGGACACTGGAGGGGGCAGAGCCCTCACCCTGCTCCCAAACGCTCCGGTGGAAAACCGCTAAAATTTAAATACTCGGGGGAAACTGTAACACACAAGGAAGGAGGACTGTCGAGGAAACTGGTAAACCGACACGCACACCCGTCCACTCACCAGAGAAGTCGCAGCTGCATCCCTCTGCCAAAACGCGGCAACAGCCCCGGAATCCCCATCCCGCCTCTGCCACCCTGAGTCCCGGGTCCCCACCGCCCTCAGCTCGGCGCCTTCTGCGCTGCGCGGGCGGACGCCGCCCAGGGAGGGAGCGCGACCTGGCCGGTGGCTGAAGCGTCCCAGAGGACCTGTTCCCCAGCACCGAGCTCCTCCCTGCCCAGCTCCGGGATCCGACCGCCCCAGCCCGGGCCAGCGCTCTCCGAGGGCTGAGGAAGCGCAGGACCCACCCGCCTGGGTCTACACGTTGGGCGGCGGCGCGGAGGCCAGGAGAGCTGCGTCCTGGGGCGCGCGCGGGAGCCTCACTCACCTCCGGCGCCGACGCCCGCCAGCGCCCCCAGCGCCAGCAGAGCGGCCCAGAGCGGCCGGGGCAGCCACAGCGCTCGCATCGCGTCGTCCGCCCGCCGCGCTCCACCCGCCCCACAGCGAGCCGCTTTTCCCACAGCCGGAGCCGAGGGGAGGGAGGGGACGCGGTGGGTGGGACGCAACGGGGCGGGCGCGGACTCTCGCTTCCTCCCGCGGGCCCTTTTCTGGACTCTGCGCCTGAGAGAGGGCGGTGGGAAACCTCGGCTGCTCTCCCAAGGCCTCGCCTCCTCCGCCCAGGATGATCCGCTTGCCAGCTGGTTAGGCAAGGCCGCGCCCAGCGGGGGTCGTGAGTTCATCCAGATCCCAGGGGTCGGTGCCTGGCCCCTTGGTATGCTCAGAAAGGCCAGCAGGCTGTAGCGACTCTCTGGACCCCGGCAGTCCCACCTCCTCAGGGACATCCATGAGGCAATTTCACTTGGGTTCCTGGGGCACTATCAGTACATCTCAAGTTTCATTCATTCAGGCTTCCATTCACTTAATTGACAAACATCTGTTCAATGCCTTCTTTGTCCAGTTTGGTCCTTATTATTTGCTTGTTTTTTTCCCTTGGGTTTGGTTTTCCCGTTGACTATAAGCCTCTTGAAGACAAGATCACATCCCAAGCTGTGGGATCACGAAGCCTCTCTATAAATACATCCTTGCAAATAATAGGTGTTGGATAAACTTTTTTTTTTCCAGCACCGGGGATTGAACTCACGACCTTGTGCTTGCCAGGCAAGCACTTAGGCCACTGAGCTAGATCCCCAGCCCTGGATTTTAGAGCACAGTCATCATATTGCATCCAAACTCAAATTTACAGGCTTTGGAGTTTTGTCCTATTTTCCTCAAAGGCCACCTGCCCACTCTCCTCTCCATCCCTTTCCTCAGTTCTTCCTCTTGGTCCCTGGGTCTTTCCCAAACCAAAAACCTTCAGAAACTAAAAAGGAGCCATATACTAGGGGTGTGAGCAGAAGCCACTAGAAAGCAACTGGACCAGTACAGGCTATCAGAATGGGTAACTCTGACAGTAAAGAACAAGGCCTGAGGCATCAACTGTCATGGCAATTGGCCCTGACCCACCTCTCATCTTTAAGCCAAGAACATACTTTTCACTCCCAATCACTCCATGCCTTGCTGTCGGAATGAACTTCCTTTTTCCACTTGGAAAATTCCACTTACCTTTCAAAACATCTCAGATGTCATTTCTTCCTTGTAGTCTTGTCTGATACCTCCATCCTCCAGCCCCAACCTCTGCAAAGGAAGGTACTTCCTCCTCAAACCACTCAAACACTAGAATATATCTTAACAGTGACATGCACCAGCAAAAGTAGCACTAGTAATCTGCAAGGGGGCAGAGGAAGTGCTAGCCCCACAAAGAGTAACTGGGCTTTCTGTCCTACGCTTTGAAACTCCATCTCTTATGGCAGCAGAGCAGAGCATCCCTCTAGGCCAGAAGCCATTTCAACAGTGTGTCAGTACCCAGGAGCAAAATTCATGTCACAGACCCTGATTACACCTTTGCCTAGGTATTGATTTGCTCAATTCCATGGATAACCAGTCTCCAACCTCCTGAGTATCCCTTTAGCCTAGCCTTGCTGAACCAACAACCTGCTGACACCAACAACACTTGCCCCAACAAACACGCTGAATCCCCAGGCCGAGCCAAACCTGGCAAATGTGCCATGGCCATGCGAGGGAGTCCCTCCTAAGCATCTAGCCCCAGGAAAGGGAAGGAGCTAGTCCATTTACGTTTAGTATAATAGTTGACTTTGTCTTTACACCTAACATCTTAGTTGTTTCATCTTTTTTTTTTTCTGTTTTGCTTTCTTTTGGGATAATCCTTTTCTTATCCCCTTTACTGGCTTTCCAGCTGTATCTCTTGTTTACAGGGTGTGTGTGTGTGTGTGTGTGTGTGCGTGCACATATATACATTTGCTCTAGGGATCGCAATATGTATCCCTAACTTACACAAACTTTACCTTGAATTAGTATTGCACCATTTCATCTAACATGTAAGAACCTTAAAGGTATATAATTTCATTAACACAATTCCATTCTCTATGGTATTATTGTCATATATTTTACTTCTAACTGCACAGTGATTCACAATATAATTTTAATTTTGCTTTAGTTGTCTCTTAAATAAGGAGACAAAAAATAGTATTTTAAGTTTACTCACATGTTTACCATTTTGGCTG
Source organism: Cuniculus paca (assembly GCA_004365215.1). Lineage (NCBI taxonomy): Eukaryota > Metazoa > Chordata > Mammalia > Rodentia > Cuniculidae > Cuniculus > Cuniculus paca. Next base: position 3,268 of record RJWT010024934.1, on the reverse strand, counting down.
CTCTTTATTCCATCTCTAATTCTTTTTAGGATCACTTCTTTTTAGCCTGAAGAACTTCTTACATTTAGTAAATATTAAAATGAAACTTTCCTTTAAAAGAAATGTGCTCAACTTTTGTATGTTTCACCCTCATTTTAATATTTGGTAGAAATAAATTTCTAGAATGTCAGAGTTTTCTCCTCTGACTACTTTAAAAATATTGTTCCACTGTCTGCTGGTCTCCATTATCTCTAATGAGAAGTCCACCATCAATTCATGTTCTTGTTTCTTGTCTTCTCCCTTCGGCTTTTTCTTTTTCTCTTCCTCCTCTTTCCACTTGTCCCTCCTCCTCTCCTTTTGAATTTTGAAATTATTTACACTTACAGAAAAATTGCAAGATGCTGAAGAAAATGCCCTTATTTTCTTCCCTTAATATTCACACCTCACATTACCACATCATAATTTACAAACACAGAAAAATAATTTTGATTCAAAACTGTGAAATAATATAGTTACAAAATTTTAATTTGCCCACTAATGTCCTTTCTCTAGGCCAGAATCCAATCTAGGATCCCACATTGTTTTCTTGGGTTTTGTTGTTTTAAGGTACTAAGGATTGAACTGAGGCCCTCTTGTATGGTAGGCGAATGTTCCACCACTGAGCTCTACCACTATTTTAAGATATGATCTCACTAAGTTGTCCCAGCGAGTCTTAAACTTTCAAACCTCTTGCCTCAGCCTCCAAAGTAGTTGGAGTTACAGGCATGTGCCACCATGCCCAGCTCTCATATTGTATTTAGTGTTCCTATTTCCCTAGTCTCCTTCAGTCTGACATTTTCAGTCTTTTCTTCCTTTTTGTTAAATGTCATTCTTTATTGGAAATATAAAATAGTTCCCAATGGGTTAAATGCTGCCAAGAAGAGAAGCACACTGATGACTGGGTAGAGATGGAGAACTCATGAGTGGGGTCCTTGGACCACCTCTCTTCCAAAAAAACTGCTTCCTCTCCCTGACCATGTCTTAGTTACTTTTCTCACTGCTAAGACAAAACACCTGACACCCAAGTTAAAGGAGGAAAGGTTTATTCCAGCTCACAGTTTGTAGAAATTTCAGTGCATACATACTTTATGGGAGGATACTTTAATTCCATGAAAATATCATGTTCCTTTTCATAAACTCATCCACTAATTTTAACATTCATCAATGGTTATTAACTGCAAAAATTACTGCTCTGATTAACAGTGATTTTCTACTTCCTTTTTTCCTTCAGTAGTTATTAATTGGTACTCTACATAAGGAAAAACTTGTTTCTCTAACATTTTTAAGATCAATTTATATCAGTATGAAGTCATGGGTAATTTATTTTATTTCATGGGTTGTGATCCAATGCTATCATTATTTTGTTGCTCAAAATATCCCAGATAGTTCTCTACTTTTTTGAAACAGTTTAATGATTTATAATGAATTGTAAAATTTTTGATAAACTGTATTATCATTTATAAGGCATTTATTCATTAGGAAACACTGCATACTTGTATTTTCCATTCTCCATTTTAGAACAAGACTACCAAGATAGGGTCTCAGATGTTTTTAGGTGAAAGCTGGGTTAGAAATTAAATATAGGGCCGGGGATTTAGCTCAGTGGCATAAGCTCCTGCCTGGCAAGTGCAAAGTCATGAGTTCAATCCCTGGTACCGATAGATAGATAGATAGATAGATAGATAGATAGATAGATAGATAGATAGATAGATAAATAAAATTAAGTCTATACACAGCTGTTCTGTAAGAGTACAGGTGATTTTAGCTCATGTTTTCGGTGTGAAAGCAATTTAACTCATCTCACAGGAAACAAAAGCAGGTGTTGAACCATGAAAACCTCAACCAATTATTTTTAGTGTGCCTCTTAATTTTTCTATCCCCTGGTTTCTGCTCTTCTGTGCCTGATTCTTGATCATTTGAGGGGATGTCAGAGATGGGTGGGCCGTGGAGGAAGTGTCAGTGCAGAAAAAAGAATGATCCCCTGAGACATCTGTTCAGCCAGTTTCTGGCCCTTGTAACTCATCTGTGTGGCACAGAGCTCATTTGTTGCAGCAAGATTAATGAAGGAGGCAGACAACAGAGCAAGAGAAGCCAATACTGAGGACCACGGTAGCCCGAGCCTGGTACTGTCCTTTGCCTCCCTATCTGCTTTTGTATTTTTTCTTTATCTCCAATTATCTTCAATTTTTCAACAGTTCGACTAGAAAGTGACTAAGTGCTTACTTTGCATTTACCTGTTTGGGCCGTGATGAGACTTTTAGAAAAAAAGTGATTTATTTTCTGTCATATATAGAAAAATTTTAGCCATTATTTCTTCAAATATTTTTCTACCCATTTTCTCTCTCTTTACCTGCCAAAACTTCAGTTGCACATGTTTGAGCCTACTTGATATTATCTGACAGAACACTGAGTGGCTCAGGGTTTTTTGGAGTTTTCCTTTTTTACTTTGTGATGCTGAAGATCAAAACCAGGACCTTACACACACTAGACAAGCCCTCTCACCTCTAATCCTGGAGTTCTTTTTTTAATATTTTTTTCTGTTTTACAGATTAAGTATTTTGTTTATTTCTTTTCAAGTTTTACAATCTTTTCTTTTGCAAACTCTAATATTCTGTTAAGCCTACCTGGAGCAATTTTCTTTTCAGACATTGTACTTATTTAAATGTTAAAGATTATTTTTGGTTCTCTTTTATACTTTCAGTTTCTCTACTGAGATCCCTCAACTCTTCAACCACTACATTTATGTTGTCTTTTAGGTCCTTAAACACGTGTACAACACCTGTTTTAAAATTCTAGTCAGCTACTTCTGGCTCATTTAAGGGCCTATTTCTCTTGCTTGTCTTTTATTCTTTCAAAATAATGGGTTCTAACCAGGAATGGTGGCACACATCTGTAATCCCAGCACTTGGGAGGCTGAAGCAGGAGGATCCTTGCAAGTTCAAGGCCAACCTGGGCTACAAAGTGAGCTCAAGACCAGCCCAAACTGCATAGTAAGACCCTGTCTCAAAAAGACATACATAAATAAATAAATAAATAAATAAATAAATGGTTCTAGCCTGGCATGGTATCATACACCTGTAACCCCAGCACTTGGGAGGCTGAGGCATGAGAATTACCTCAAATTCAAGGCCAGCCTGAGATACATGGTGAGTTCAAGGCCAGCCTAAACTATACAGTGAGACCCTGTCTCAGGTAAACAAATAAACAGTTCTATTTTCCTTCTTCATTTGTATAGTAAGTGTGTTCTATA
>RJWT010024933.1:0-16290 GCA_004365215.1 Cuniculus paca | reverse complement strand
AAGAACTTTCCTTCAGCTACAGATCATTTAAGATGGACATTAAAGGCAAGTACTAGACTAGGGAATCTGTTTAGGGAAATCTGCTATTGAATAAATTTCCCCACAAATTTAATAATATAGGTGTTTGCAGATAGAAATGTAAGTTTTTGGTAGAAATTTAGGTGGCAGAAATGAAAGACCAGCATGTAAGGTATTTAAAAATAGAATCCAAGAAGCCATCATAAAAACACTTCCCAAAAAAAGTAGATATATCATATTTTGGAAGGCTTAGCTCCTTCTAAAATTTTTAAGACTTGGAATTTGATGCATTTCAAATAACAAAATTAAATTAAAAAGTCAATTTGTCAATAATAGCACAGTTTTGGTTTATTATCTATTGCATTTCATTTATTTTTAATTTCTGAAATAATCATGTTCATACAAGCACTTAGCATATGTGAGAATATGAATACACAAAAACATCTTGGAGTGTTCTAACTTTTCAACATAACGTTAAAAATTCTACTGATAATTGCTGGCATTTTGTTCCTTTTAGAAAAGCTACCAGATAAGATGAACATGCCAAAAAAAATTGTAATCCTATATAACTGCAACAAAAAACCTAGAATGTTTTGTTTTAAATGAGACTTAAACTACCATTTAAAAAAATCAAATAATTAGCAAATAACCTAATGAAGGATATGTAATTCTTCTATGCTTAAAAGTGAAAAACATAAGTGGAGAATTTTAAAAACCTGAATACATGTTGGAATGTGTCATGTATATACCCTGAAATAACAAATATAATAAAATATAAATTCAGTGTAATACCAATATTAATAAATTCCCAGCATTTCTTTTTTTGGAAAGACAAATGAATTTAAAATTCATACAGAAATTCAGAGTCAAGAATTAGCAAGACATTCTTAAAGGGAAACAAATTTGGAAGACCTCAGCTACCAGATATCAAGACATAGTATAAGGTTAATGACATTGTGGTATTAGTTCAAAAATACACAAGTAAGGGCCGGGGATCTAGCTCAGAGGCCTAAGGGCCTGCTTGGCAAGCGCAAGGTCATGAGTTCAATCCCTGGTGCCACAAAAATACACAAGTAGATTAATGCGACAAGATAGAAAGCATGAAACATAGATCCATGTGTTAAAATGTCCACCAAAATGACTTGGTCCCTAGCTGGTGGCCCTATTTGGGCAGCGGTACAATCTTTAAGAGATAGGGTTCATGTGGAAGAAACAGGTCACTGGGGTCAGCCTCTTCTCTTTCTTGGCTTTCTGGCTGCCATGAAGTAAGCAGCTTTTCCCCTCCACACCCCACCACCGTGACGTTTCTGGCTTACCACATGCCTAAAAGTAAGGAAGTGAACTGACCATGGACTGAAACATCTGAAGCCTTGAGTGAAAATAAATCTTCCCTGATCTAAGCAAATTATCTTTTGTATTTGGCAATGTACCAAAAAGATAACATGCTCGTGTATATATTGTCATGCGATTATCCACAAAAGTGACACTGTATTTACAATGTGCTGCATGTTCCATACCCTCCTGAAATCCTAATCCCCAATGTGATGCTATTAGGAGGTAGGGCATTTGAAAGATAATTAGGTCAAGAAGAATACACCCTAACAAATGGAATTAGTGCCCTGAAAAAAAAGCGGAGAGATTTCTTCTGTTCTTCTGCCATGTGATAATACGATGGAAGATTGTTGCCTATTATCTGGTATTGGTCCCTAACCAGAACTCAATAATGCTGGCACCCTGAGTATAGGCTCTACCCTCCCAAACTGTGAGAAAATAATTTCTATGGTTTATAAACTATCCTGTCAATGTATTCAGTTAGAGTTGTGTGAACTATCGTAACAGTACAATGAAAAAAAGAATGATTTTAAGTAATGATATAAGATGGATTTTATTTTTACATGGAAAAGAAAAAAAATTATTCCAGGTTGACAATACATAGAAATTAATTCCAAATAAATCATACAATATCTGAAAGTATTTAATATCTGCAATATAAGTTGATATTTTTCTAGAAGTTCATAGAAGAGGATATTTGAATCATCTTTGAACCAGGTTGACAAGTATTTATTAAAAAGATCATAAAATGTTTTACTACCAAAAGAACAGTTTCACAGGTTGGGTATTATCAAGATCAAGAAATTATTTTCATTAAAAATACTATTAAGAAACTGAAAAAACAATCAATAGGAGATTTATGAAAATGAAAGCTAGAGTAAAGAAATATAAAGCATTTCCATAAAACATAGGAAAAACACATAAGAAAGGAATGTTAAGAACTGGACAAAAGATTTGAAGAGACTTGAAAATAGTTACAAAAGATTTTCAAAGGACTAATAAATATATGAAAAGAGTTCAATATTCATAGTCATTAGAGAAATGCTACTTAAACACACAAGATGTCATGAATATACGTGACAATGTGTAATAGCCAAAAGGTACAATAACTTCGAATGTCCATCAGCAGTAGAATCAATCAATAAACAAAGCCATTCACACACTCAAGTACCATATAACTTGAAAAATGAAAATACTGTTTTATGAACAATGAAATACTGTTGCACGTAGACTTCAACATGAAAGATACTGTGTTTTAGATCAGGAACGACGATCAGACTCTCTGAGCTCTTGGCTTTAGGAAGGTAGTTGGGTCGTGGGGCAGATCGCTGACTTGCTGTGAGGTGGGAACTACTTAGAGGCCGGTCACTAGGTGTGAGACTTGAAAAAACGTCTCTTCCTTAGGAGCCCCTCCCTTTGCTCTCTGCTTCTCAGCAGGAGCCTTTTTCTTCTGTCGCAGGCCCTTCCTCCATACGTTTTCAGCATTCAAACCTGTGAACTATGAACCTAAATTTACGAAATTGTAAGCCAAAATAAACGTCTTCTCCCTTAAGTTGTGACTGTTGGGTATTGAGTCTCAGTGAAAGGAAAGTGACTCAGGAAAAAAAAAAAAAAAAGAAAAGGAGTATATCGTTATTGAGTCCATTTATATAAATTTCAAACAAGAAAAATATCAGTGCTGCTAATAATCAAAGTAATGGTTACTTTGCGGTGAGATAGGGATTGGGAGGGGCAGGAATAATGCTTCTGGGTGCTGTGATGATCTCTCTAGAAGTCTCTTGGCATAAACTCATAAATTTAAACACTTGTGATTTCAGCATTTTGCTGCGCTTATGTTATATACTTCAATAAAAATGTTTTCTTACAAAATAAAATAGAAGTATGCAAAGAAAAACTGCACACCCTTAGGGGAAAAATAAAACATACATCCTTAAGACAGGCAAAATTCAAAGGCAGCCCTACTCATTAAGTCCAACAGAGGGAAATACAAACATGCGGATAACTAAGTGAAATTGATGTGTTTTTATCTCGGTGCACCTTATCTTTGCTCTTTATGTCTCCATATGTTGTGCTTAAGAAAAAATGCATTCTGATGCCTGTGGTAAGAAACAATGCATTGTAAATTCAAGAACTGTGCTTGAATTTAAGCCTTTTCAATAGTCATTGTTTATTTTCTTAAGTAAAGATTTCTGCCTTGGTTACAAATGACTGGCAAAAGAAAATTTCTTTTTGTTATATCCCCTTATATGAAATTTGAAGTGTATTAAAGTAAGTTTTGTACATGACTATACTTGAATGCATTCTATAAATATATATGCAAACATTTATATATATATAAGTGTATATTTTATATAGCAGAGTATATAAATACAGACACACACTATATATATTTTTTTTTCAAGTTTTAAATCAATGGAAAATTATGTTATGGATAAGGCAAAAATCATTTCTATTTGAATCGAGAATGTCTTGCATGATTTTTGAGGCATATGTATCTTCTTGATTAGAGTTTGTTTAGACTGATATTAAAATTAGCCTGCACTACTTGAAGACACGACACCTGATCTTGAAGAATTATATCTAAAACATTTTGGGTAACAGAAAAACTATCTAGGGATTAAGTATTATACACTAATATTTAAAAAAACCAGCAACATACTGATAAAAGAGAATTAGCTGCAAATTAAAATGAATCATAAAAATTAGGACATGCCTTAAAGTTAAACAAAATTAAGGAATTATCCTAAGTGAAAACTAGGATATATAAATTTTAATCTTTCTTAAAGAGTTTTACATGTGTGTATGTGTTCTGAAAAAGAATATATGCTGTAATAAAAAAGAGTACTGGCTCCAGGTTCTGACATGCCATTGTTTTAATACTGAGTTGTTTTTTTAATATGTGTTAGCAAGTCATTTGACTTCCTGCAGTTCTCATAATAGCATGTGCCTTGGCCTGTGATTGTTAAGAATTTAACCACAGTGGTATGCAAGTTTGTGGTTTGCTTCTGATTGAAAAACATCAGTAAATAAGCTGGGACTAGGATGCGAGTTAGAATGTTTTGCAGTAAAAGAAGATAATTTAACTTTGTGATATAATCAGTGGGAACCATAGACTTGTAACCTGAGGACTAGCAAGTTGAGTTTGGAGAGATCTGAGCTGGATATGCGGTTTCAAAGTCACCATGTCTGTGTGACAGTGAAAGCTTGGAAATATACCAAGGTTCCTGAGGTGAGTGCATAGTATAAGAATAGAGGAAAGCTTGGAATCTAGAAGCCAAAGAACAACATTTAAGAGAATCCAAAAAGAGTTGTATTTTCTGGTGAGATGGGAGTTAGTACCTGAAATAAATAGAACACAGAAATAAGCAGAACAAAGTTGAACAAGTAGAAAAAATAATTTCATAATAATAACCAGACACCAAAGCCTCTAGGTAACTAAGATGAAGAGTATAACTGTACCACATTAGAGAAATGAACCGGGGATAAAAAGCCTGAGATCCTGAGAATAAATTCCCATCCAGCATTCCCCTAGTCTTTTCTCCATTTCTTTTCTCAACCTGCACATCTTTCTTCGTCTATAGGCAGACGTGACTTGCTCCTCCAAACATGTTTTACAGCATTTACCCAATACATTCTGGGTTTTATATTCTTATCCATACAAGAAGCAAACTCAAAATGAAAGTAGAATTTAAGTTTTATTCCGATTTTTTGAAAAGGCACCATTTCATATATAAAACATATGCATCTCAATTGATTGCCCCAAGAGTTATTGTCTCTTCAGACATTCAGTTACTTTTCTTGGCAAAGCTGAGCTCTGCACTCCTTTAGTTGCCCCTACAAGAGCAGCCTGACAGCTGAGCCACGAATTCTGACTCTACTACTCACTTTCACACATAAATACCACACAAGCAGTGGAATCAGGGTCATTGTAGGCTACTGAAGTTCCCAGATGATGCTCTTACAAGTATAGGGCAGTTTGATTTTCAAGAAGAAAATTTTAACTGGATATCACATCTCCCCTTTCATGGATTATTCGAAGTCATAGTTTCTCCTGCGTCCCATGCACAGAAATTCCGTACACAGGTGCAGCTTGCCATTGCTTTGGTGTAGTGTCCACTGCACTCGGACCTCTTTTCCCATCTGCTCCTACTTCAATGCTGTCTTCTCACCAAAGATTTCCTGTTTGCACTTTCCAAATAATGCACTAAGACAATAGTCTTTGTTTCAGTCTCTGTTTTCTAGAGAATCCCATGCTATGAGAGGCAGCCTGTTATTTGAATAGACTTTCGTGCCCTATGAGTCTATCTGCATGTGGAATGAAGGCCAAATATTCCCAAATGAGGAATCACTCACATAATTCTGAGGCTTAGAGGGCACAGGGAAGCTTGTGCATCTAGAAAAGAAGGAGTCATTACCAGGATAGACATCTCAAAAGATACCTGACAACGATTAAAAGTGCAGTAATAAAGGATTAGTTCATTAGCTATTATCCTTCCCTGTGGGTTTGATAACTGCAAGTTTTTCCATTTTATATTTCCCCTTTCAAACAGTTGAATGATTCTAACCTGAGTAGGTGTCCCTATAAATATAACATATTTCTAGGAGAAAATAATCCTTGAGAAATTTATTATAACTGATAATTTTTATAGATTAAGGCAATGGCATGCTACACACTGTATTATTCAGCTTTCTTATCTCTGAGACTCAATACCTACCACACACAATTAAAAGAGAAAACGTTTAATTTTTCTCATGGGTTTAGGAGATTCAGCGGATAGATGGTGGGCTTCAAGGCAGAAACCTCTGGTATAAGGACATGGGAACAAAGCGGCATAGTTTATGGTGGGTGGGAAACAGAACAGGGGAAGAGTGTCAGAGAAGAGTGGGCAAGGGATCACCTAGGGTCCCTAAGGCCACCCCTCCAGGACCCACCCAGACACAGTACTCTCTGCTAGGCATTTCTTAATCCAGTGAAGTTTAATATCATATCTAACAGTTACACATATTTTTAGCTTTTTATTTAAAAGATATTTCTCTATGAAATTTTTGAAAACCTTTAAATGAATTCTATACCCTTATGAAAACACTCTGCTTATAAGGAAGAGATTTTGGGTTGCCAAAACCATGCAGTCACTGATTCAAATTAATTGACTGACCCCACTGCCTTTTTTACCATGAGGAAAACAGCAACAACCAGTGAGAAGATGGCATAGGGCTTGGTAGTCATTCTTTGTGCGGCTTGTAGGACTGACCTTTGATCTCTCAGGGCTCATTTCTTAGTCCTTCCATTACCTTTTATAAGCCTATCACATATCTAAGTATAGTCAAGAGTAAAGACGGTCATGGAAGGTTAGAGTAACACAAAATACATCAAAGTTGGAGTTTCTAACCAAAGAGAAACATTAGTTTTTCTCCTTTCCCCTTCATCATCAGAAGGTTTATCTGTTACTGTTATGGTTTATCTCTTGGTGTCTCCCCAAACCTCATGCTGTCATGAAGGCAACTGAGTCTAGCATTTGTACTTGGTTCATTGTCTAGCACTGGGATTGGCAGTGTGAGTGCTGCACCCACCCAGGGGCAGAGCCAGTTTACTATGTAAGGGAGGGAGGCAGTATGCCTTCCCTTTTGCACTTTTGCTCTTGTAGCTTGTGACCATGGTGAACAGCTGCCCCTTAGCCATGCCCCCGAGTCTTGGAGCCAACCCAGTATGGACTGAAACCTCCAAAAACTGCAAGCTAAATAAACCTTTTCTTCATCTTGGGCGTCAGGTATTTTGTCTCAACAACAAGAGAAAAGTAACCAAGGCAGGTACCATTTAGCTTTCTGGCTTTCCCTTTCACAAATGCAATAAACTGTGTGACAGGGATGATATGTGGGCCACCGTAGAAGAGCTATAAATACTCACCAAATTATATTGCACTGCCATTGAGAATAATAATCTCACAATCTGGTAGGTAAATCACTTCATTTAAATAATTTGTTGTGTTCACAATTTTTGATGTTTAAATACTAAATTTTATTGTAGTTAAAATATTTCCTTATGAATAGCAACTTTTAAATAAACCCAGTTAAAAAGAATTCCAGAGAAGACATTAATGCAAGAATTAAAACATGTGTTAAAATCCTTACTAATTTTCAAGCAGTAGCAGAAATATCTAGGGCAAATTGGAAAGGCAGCTAAACTGTCTATAAACAGATGAAGAAAATGTGGGACTTCATAAATAGTCATATTTATTTAGTTATTTTATTGTTTGACTTATTTTAGGAGTCAGATTTTTTTTCTCAGAAAAATCTATGAACTGGAGACTAGAGAGAAAACACTGACATCTTTACCCCTTTTCTAGCTCCCAGTTTTTTAGATCAGAGAATAAAATTCACACCAGCGAACTAGTTTAGGCTGCAATTTAAATCTCTAAATAGAAAAAAAAAAATTAGATCTTGCAGTTGGTCAAGTTGGATTTGAAATCTATTTGTGCCATTCTTCCCTGTAAATGTGGGCTATTTACTTAATCTTTTCATGTCTCTGTTTCTTCATTCTTAAAAAGGTGACAGTATCTATGGTCTGATCTTCCTAAGAATTCATTTATATCTCTCACATATCATACACACAGGGCACTTGACACATAGGGAGACAAAAATGAGGTAAAGGCTTTATTAGTGACCAAATTATCTGAAGACTGGAAGCATTAAAATCTTCAAATTCAGTAAGAGATACTAGTTCACTTTGCAAATAAACAGTTCTACAAAAATAACAAGGCTTTTTTCAAAAAATACTAACCCCTTTAAAGTTATTTTTAAACTTTTATGAAGCACTTGGAATAATAGTATTCTTCTTCTTCATTAATCAGATTTTTAAAGATACTACACCAGCTCTTGAGGCCAAAGTGTCACAAGCAAAGTAAACACAACCCTCACCTATCATCGGTTTAAAACCTGAATGGGGCAAAGTTCTCTAGCCAGAACCACCTGGTTCTCTAAAGATAACCACCTAGTTCTCCAACCAGATGCAGCTGGAAGCCTTATAGAAACGTTGGTGAAGGGCTCAGCCCAGGTTTTAATTCAGTATGTTCTTTCAAGTTCTCAGACAATATTGATGTGCCTGGTCTGGGGACCATACATTGAGAACCACTATATATGGAAATAATAGATGCTTAGATGCTTTCAAATACAAGCTAGAGAGCAAGATAAAATAAACAAGGACATATATTTGTGTGCATAAAAATATGAGAGTACCTATGAGATAGTCAACTGCCTCTGTTTTCCTCACTGAAAACCACAATTCAACTGTGGTATGTTCCTAAGTAGGAACCTTTAAGGAGTAGTATCCTATCAAGACGTTCAAGCTACATTTTTCAGATCCTTTTCTTGACCAAATTTTACTTAACGTGAACTCTCCTGTTGGTTAAATTGTGTTCCCCAAAATGATGTGCTCTAATCCTAACTCCCAGTACTTATCTTTGTTTCCAATGATACTGGCTTTGAAATAGGGTGTTTGTAGATGTAATCAGTTAAGATGGGGGTAATTCTGGACTAGGGTAGTCTCTCATGTAACATGTCATCTTTATAGGAAGGAAAGACAGACATATAGAAAGCTACATGAAGACAGAGGCAGAGGTGGGAAGGCTGCATCTACAAGATAATCGTGGATTGCCAGCTATCACCAGAAGCTAAGCAAGAGACATAGAACAACTTCTTCTTCAGGGCTTTTACAACACTTTAGCACCTCTATCTCTGGCTTTTTGTCTCAATATTATGAAATAGTATATCCCGTTGTTTCATGCTGCCTTATTGGTGGTGTTTTGTTTTGATGGCATCAGGAAACTAATATAATGTCTCTTTTCCAGTGCCTCAAGATTTTCAGTCTGCCTTTCAAACGCATCTCCAGTCTCAACATTTTTTAGTGTTTTGCCTCATTAATTTTTTTTTAATTCATGGAAGGGATTCCTTAAAGCAGGTTGCAGGGAAGAGGTGGATAAAGTGTGACCATTTCATTCTGCAATCATTAGAACTCGAGAAAGCCAATAGCAAAACAAAACACTTTCCTGACCAGTTCCCTGTGGCTCTGCACCAGCTCTCTCAAGCTCTGTTCCCTCTTTTAATTGTCTGGATTTGGCTTCAATTCCCTGGCTCAATATTTATTTTTGGCACTGATCCTTGGCTTTCCTCCTGAGTCTTATTGCCCCTTGCTTTTGGCTTGGCTTTCCCTCTGATGTCCTGCAGCTGTATCTGGTAAAAGTTTCTGCTTAACCTTCATTTTCTACTCTTGCCATTCTAATTTTTGCATTTCTTCCCTAGTTATGTCTGAGTCTGCTCCTAACAATATGATAAACTCCTCACCTATGAGGTCCACTCAAACTTGTTTTTTCAATATACATTTTATCACACTTCTTTCATTAAATGGAACATGTCTATACCCTGAAGATACAACATCACTAAATCATTTCCTATTCCATTTTGTTATTACCATTCTTCTTGTACCCAAACTTTTGGAACCCTGATGGATTTCCTTTTACTACTATTTTAGTTCTATTCATTTTCATGCTATTTTTCCATTACCTCTGCTCAATAACCTTGTCTACTATTATGATCTACTTTCTCCCTCTTCTCTTCATTGTGCTTTCTGTAACCTATCTATGACAGCATCCTACATTCAGTATGTTTCTAATGCTTATTTCACCCTATTTTTTTTTCCTTTCAGCATTTCCAGACAGAGTGGCTCTCAACTCCTGGTGCACTTTAGGGTCACCTGAAAAGCTTTGAAAAACAGATCCTCTAATAGTGCTGCCAAAGAAAATCTATTTTACTTGATCAGGGACCAAGCGTCACATCTCTTGGTAATAATCCCCACTCTGTCATTACGTCAGCAGTTTCAGTGTCTATAAAGATTTTCCTTACTTCCTAGCTTCACAGTCCCTCACTTCCAGTTTTAACCATATCACTTTCTCTCACTCACCCTTCAACTCAGATATGCTTTCCACCTCCTCATCACTTGAATGAACTCTACCGGTTACCAGTGCAATCGCAAACTCTGACATGTAATTAACTGCAGTTTCATTTCTCTTCTTTCTCACTTCCAGTGAATAAGTTCTAAATTTTTATTATGACAATATTTTGTTCCTTTAGTTTTTTTAAACTTGTCACTTTGGGTGACTTCACTGTCAGGTCTACCCAGTCAGACATGTAGTCAACTATATCAATACCTGTAGTAGTACTGAGAAAGAAAGTAACTCAGTAATAAGGAACACACTCTGCAGTTATCATTTTCCCATAGTAGGAACGGCATTTATCCTTCCAGGGAGGAAAGTATTAGAAGAATATCTGAGGCCTCTTATCTAAATTCCATCAAAGATGCATCCTAGGATATAATTGGCAGTACTCTGATTGGAAGTTTGGGAAGGAAACTGCACGTACCAGTCAGTCTTTAATCTTCTAAGTTAAGGATGCAGGTTTTGTTTTTGTAGTTTTGCTTTGCTTCCAGACATAGAAGGCTGTTTTTCATCTCTACCTCTGATTATGTGGATTGGTTAGCTGAAATGGAAGAACTACTCGTATATGGGGTTTCAATCATTACCTAATTCAGCAACATCACTAACCAGTCTTGTATTCTAACCCCTATTTGATTCTAGTGATCTCTTCAGCATTGATTATCTATATAGGAGAAGAAGAATCTCAGCTGTAAACTAATTAACCTCTCTTTGTTTTCCTTTTGTTGTATAACTGATTGAGGAACCCATTCATGGTAATTTGGGCCTCTAACCACTCTTGTTGCGGTGCACAGAGAAATGCAAAAAGCTGTATTATTTGATCTACTACAAGTCTTTAATTTTAAACCCAGATAGACATTCACTATTGCATCTTATTTGTATTCCTTAAATGTGTTTGCTGGCTTCCTTTCTCGTAGCTATTCCTATCTTCTCTCTTACACTAAATCTACCTCCCACAGTGGATAACCTTGACTCATATTGTTTTGACCAAACCATGCAACATTTACCCTTTTTACTTTTTCTTCACTTAGAATTTCTCTTTCTGGTTCCCTTTTCTCTGCCTTTTTGTTTCTCTCTTTGGATTATTCTTTTTCCCTCAATAATTTTCCACAGTCTTCTTAATTTCTCTCCTCTCTGAGACCTTATTGCATCAAAACCTTCCACTATTTTTTATATCTATGACTTCTCCCTTTCTGCAAAGTAATTTCTCTCTGTCTGAGAAAATAGACATGACAAAAAGGTCATGAGTTGAAAAGAAATCCCTCAATCCTGTTTGTCCTTTAAATGATTCTTTTTGTTTTCTTCCATTCAGCCCATAATTCTTGAAAGAATTATCTAGATTTTATGACTTCACATTTTATTTCTTTCTCATATCTCACATTATTTAATTACCTTTAAATCAACAGATGCCTCATTTGAAAATCATAAACATAAAATCATAAATATTCTACTGCTTCTGTGTCAGCCTCATCTTGCTTCTCACTTTTCTTTTCCTTCCCTGATCCACCCACATTCTAGACTCCCCTCATCCTTAATGTGATAATATCACTGATCCCACTTCATTTTACATTAATAATTATTTACCTGGTCCTAAATTCAACTGATCTTTACCCCAATTTCTCAACCTACTCTTAATTTCTCATTTCCATAAATGACAAATTTATATCTTAATGACTCAGGTTCAAAATGTCCATGTCATTTCGCATTTTCATTTATTTCTTCACCGTTCATTATGTACCTGCCTCTTGCCAAAGAGTGCATTATATCCTAGGGATAACATAAGAGAATAAATAATATCTTCGGGGATATTATATTATGTTGGAGGAAAAAACTGACAAGTAAACATATGATGTATACACTAAGTGCTATTTTAGAGCTACATAAAAGACTGAACTCAGAGTAGAAAGTGATTTATGTTGTGTGAGAGAGTTGGAAAAAAATACTTCATGTGCAGTAAGAACTTCACTGGAGCCTTTAGATAGGAGTGAATATTTAAAAATATTGTAAGTTCAAGAGGCTACTATGGAAGCAATCATAAAGTCAAACGTGCATAAAACTGTATGGGATTTAGTTTGACTGAAGTACAGAATGAAAAAGATAAAACCAAGCAAAAGGAGTCTAAGAGTTATTGTGGTCACCAGATGCTTAACAACTAAGCCAGTGATCAAAGTTGTCTTTAGGTAATCATCCAGCCAACAGCATGGGGAAGGAAAAGCAGTTACCTTGGATTCTACTTCACTAATCTTCCAAGTATTCAATTATTTCTTAATCTTGCAGATATTCCCTTTACGTCTCTTCTCTATTATCTATGTTCTGCTGCTCCTTTCCTGGTCTAGCAATTCAAGACCTTTCTCTTGATGATCCAGACCAAAAAAAGAACAATTTCTATCATGTCATTCACATAATCATAACTTTTGCAGACATCCCACCATCTACTACATTGAAGATAAAGTCTTCATTGTGACATTTAAGGCATTCCCTCAGTGACCTATCTAACTAATTATCTGCTAATGTGAAGTGGGCGTGTTTAGCGTTACAACCACGCAGCATTTCTGCCTAATATTTATATATGACTGAAGTTCCCTTGTGCCTTTGATTTGTGTTTCTTTACCTTGAATACAATCTCCCCATTCTGCTTTTTTTTGGAGATCTGATCATCCTTAAAATTTAATTTTAAATTGCACCTCCTTTCAAGGTTAAAATTTTAAGTTACTCCAAACATATGTGATTGTATCCTTTTCCTTTCATGATTCATTCTAGCTTTAAATTTATTTTTAACTGACATGTAACATGTATTTTATGTATTAATAGTGCACTATATAGTGTGTTGATACATGTAAATCTTGTGTAATGTTTAAATCAGGTGAGAAACATTTAATCTCCTTAAAGATTCATCATTTTCTTATGATGGAAACTTTCAAAATCTTTTCTTCCAGCTTTCTGACACGTATAATATATTGGTGTTGTCCATCGCCACCCTACTCTGCAATAGCACAACACACCCTCTTTCTTCTAACTGTAACTTAGTACCCATTGATCAACCTTCTCTCATTCTCCCTCCAGCTCCCACTCTCCTAGGCCTGTAATAATCACCATTCTACTCTCTATTTTTTTAATGAGATTAACTTTTTAAATTCTGGCTATAAATGTGATTATGGGATACTTGTCCTTCTGTGTCTGGTTTATTTCTCTAAACATAAAAATCTCCAGTTCCATCCCTGTTGTTGAAAATGGCAGAATTTCATTCTTTCTTTTTTTGTGGCTGAGTGCCCCTCTATCTTTCAATAGCGTGACTGAAAAAGTGATCTGACTTAGCTGTCTCACACCCCTTCCTACAGAAGTGGAACCTCTTGAAACTGACATCTTACTTCCATTTTATCTCATTTCATTACAAAACATGGCCTTATATAAAGTGTATATTACTTAGAATTGTTACTTTTAGCATAGTTTTGGGGGTGACTGTGTCTTAATTTGAATCTTTAGAGTTTAAGGTAAGCATGCCTGTAATTATGATAATTTCTTGAGTGCCAAGAAAGAAGGGCCTTAAAAATTTATACTAAGTTGCATGTATTTTTAATATTTCTACCATATTCCATTTCCGCCAGAAAAATTTTAAAAATTGCAATCTATATCAATCATGTTTCAAACTCCATGTTCAGAAATTATCTTCAGGCACTATAGTATAAGAAGAAAAAAAATAAATTCAATAAAAGAATGGCATTTGGAATTTTCAAAGCCAAATACACAGAACGATTTAGGTTTTTTTCAACTGAGCTCATTGATATCAAGTAAATTACAAAAATCTACTTGTTTCAAGGAAAGAAATTTTACCTCAAATTATAACATCCTGGCCCTCTTCTGATTTTCTTTTCTCAGTCTGCATTATGTGATTTCTGTTACTGAATAACTCTTTTATTAAATTGCCATTAAATGGTAGAGTCTTGCTTCCATGCCAAAGACTTCCAATATTGAGAAAAAATAGTAGTGAAAATAGTAGTGAGGATAAATAAAACAACAGTTAAATGAGAATTTTTTCCTATCCTAAATTTACCTGAATGAACAATACAATAATATAGGAAAAATGTGCAGACACAAATAGAGAATAGGTACAAGTAAGACATTACATAAAAAAGTGATAGGCATTATTTTATTCTACATTTTTTCTTATAATTCAATATGATAGCAATTATTACAAGTTGAGATTGAGACAAACTCTGTTAATTCAGTCATTCAAATACTTATTAAGCATTTACCATGACTCAGGCAACTGTCCAAGTTACCAGAAGTGAAATATAGATAACTATAGATAAAAATAAATAAATATAGATAAATAAATAAATATAGATAATAAATGGATAATTTCCTAAAGATGTCATCATAATTATTATCAACAAAGGAAAGAGTGACTATCAGCAGAAATTGGGTAACAGTGTATGCTGGGTATAGTAGGTCACTAGTCCAAAATACCAACAAGAGACCAAAAGGGGCAAAAGAGATAAGAAACAGTCAATTACATGGCAAACAGGAAGCAGTGTGACTTCCTCTTCCTTTTCCTTTTTATTCCATCTAGGCTGCAAGCCGATTCGTTGGTGCCATCCACACCCTGGCTAGGGCTTCCCTCTTCAAAAAGGCCATCTCCCCCGCTCAGAACTTTGATAAACCAATCAGTGGACTAATGCAGTATTACACATCCATGATCTAGTCATTCCCCAAATTCCTGCTTATGAGCATATAAGGCTTTGGGAAGACATCTAGATATAATCCATAGCAGTATTTGAGAGGAAAACAATAGAATGCATGCAACCAGACATATTTACAACCTTACTCAATATCTGTCTAAGCAATATGAAAAATCTCACCATACTTCTGCAGACATAGATAAAAAAATTCTCACCTGTTGTTCAGCGTGGAGTACCTGCCCCTAGAATTCTCAACACTGCATTCATTCTCTCTAGCAGATTCCTTCTATAAATCCATTGTAATTGACTGAATAATGAACAATCTACAAATCTACAGGAAAAAATACATTATCTATAACAAAATAAACAATTCACTACCAAGTACGAAAAGCCAAGACACAGCAAATGGCAATGCATAGAAAAGTAGTACTCCACCTTTGTTCACAGAATAATGGTCTAGACAATAATGAATTAACTAGATGAAAAAAATTAGAAAGAGAATTAGATAACCCAATAGAGTCGTGAAGAAATTAATAGAAGAAATGAAAATAGCTGGAGATCTAACATTTGAAACCACTTCTGGTACCAGATGGTTTTATGAATGCATCCTTCACCCTTCAGAAGACACAATAAGGCCAATGATGTCTAAACTATTTCAGGACCTGAAAACTGGAAAAATGCCCTGGTATTATAATGCTTGTATGACAACAATATTGAGATCTTGCAAAGGAAATGAAAATAAATGCTCAAAAGACCGACCAATTTTACTTTTGAAGATATACGTAAAAAATTACAATGTTTCCAAACTGAAATCTAGCTGGATATTTAAATAATGTCAGAATCAAACATATCGTAGAAAGCAATAATAGGTGCCTAATAGGAAACATATTAATACATTCTACATGTCTTCTCTGGCCACCCTCTCAAAAACTTCAACTTTAAATTTGTTTATAGTCAGGGATTTTGTCTTGGCTACTGCTGTCTCCTAGGTGCTCATTCTTACATCTTACCAAAGTAATCATTAAGTCACTCTCAATATGTGGAAAATTGAATGCAGAAGTTGTCAGAGGAAGAGAAAAGATATTTGTAATGGGCACAAATAAAATTTAGCATATAAAAAATAAGTTAATTGGCTGAGAAGAGAGTTTATGAAAAAATAAACCTAATGGATATATCATAATAGTAACAATGTAAACAGAGTATCAGTGTGAATACAAATGTTATATTAGAAATAGGGGTGAGGAGTACAGGATAATATTTTGAGAGATTAATATTTA
>RJWT010024932.1:0-16325 GCA_004365215.1 Cuniculus paca | reverse complement strand
GCTGATTTTCTGTCTAGTTGATGTGTCTCTTTGAGTCAAGGGTGTGTTAAGGTCTCCTGTTATAATTGTGTTATTGCTTATTTGATTTTTCATTTCTATTAATATTTGTTTTATATAGTTGGGTGCTCCCATATTTGGTGCATATATATTTAAGATTGTTATTTCTTCCTCTTGGAGTTTTCCCCTAACCAGTATGTAGGGACCTTCTTTATCTCTTTTGACCATCGTTTGTTTGAAATTTACATCATCTGCGAACAGAATAGCTACCCCTGCTTTTTTCTGGGTTCCTGTTGCATGGATTATTGTTTTCCATCCTTTGACTTTCAGTCTATGAGTTTCCTTTTGGGTTGTTTTGGGTTTCTTGTAGACAGCATATGGTAGGATGTTGTTTCTTGATCCATTCTGCCAGTCTGTTCCTTTTGATTGGTGAATTGAGGCCATTTACATTAATGTTTATAACTGATATATATTGGCTTGTTTTAGTCATGTTATCTTTCTGCAGTGGTTTCTTTACCTTTTCCCTCTGCTTAATTGTTTGCCCGGCTTGGTGTTCTTCTTCTGTTGATGCTTTTTACATCATAGCTATTTTCATGTTTATCTAGAGTATCTTTCAGTATTCTTTGCAGGGTTGGTTTGGTGGTCATGAAGTTCTTCAGCTGCTCTTTGTCATGGAAGTATCTTATTCCTCCATCAATTTTGAAGGATAATTTTGCAGGGTACATCAGTCTGGGTTGGAAGTTGTTTTCCTTTAGAACTTGAAATACTTCACTCCATGCTCTTCTTGGCTTCATTGTTTGTGTTGAGAAGTCTGCTGTGCTTCTGATGGGCTTTCCTTTATAGGTGATTTGCTTCTTTTCTCTCACAGCTTTTAATAGTCTGTTCTTATGTTCAATTTCTGGAATGCTGATAATTATATGTCTGGGTGTTGATTTATTTTGGTTATAGCTAGATGGAGTTCTATATGCTTCACTTATCTGTATGTCAGTTTCCTTTCCCATGTTTGGGAAATTTTGAGCCATGACTTCTTTAAATAGTGATTTTATTTCATTTGTGTTTTCTCCTTCCTTTTCCTTTACACCTCTTAGTCTTATATTGTTTTTCTTTGCATCATCTTGCAACTGCTGAATTGCTAATTCCTGATTCCTTGTTATTTTTAAAAGATGTTTCCTTTTTTCCTCACTAGCTGCCATCATGTCTTCGAGGTCTGAAATTCTATTTTCACATTCATTGAGGCGGCTTTGCCAGCTTTTGATGGCCTTCTTGATTTCCTGGATATCTCTTTGAATCTGTTTCATGCATTCTAATTCTTTCTTGTATTCTTCATTCAAGGTTTCCATCTTTTTGCAGTGTTCCTCTATTTCTCCAACTATATCTTCTTTAGATGTGCTCAGCATTTCTTTCATTACATTCATCATCTCGTTTTACCTGGAAAATCATTTCTGTCCTCAGTTCCTTTAGAGTCTCATACAGTTGTTTCTTTACTTCATTTGCTATCATTTCAGAAGTTTCAGGTGTGTGGCTCATGTTTTCTTCTGTGTCCGTGTCTTTTTGGCTTGTTTTGGAAGGACTAGAGGTGCAAGATTGCATTTTCCTCTTTCGTTTTGTCATTTTCCTGTATTCCACTGTGGGAGGTGAATCTTACGTGTACAGTTGAGGTGCCAAGGCTAGGTGCTACTCGCAATGCACACCTTCAGCTCCAGCCAAGACTATCACTCTGGCTGTTTTGATGCTGGGTGGTGTCTGGGTGGAGCCCAGGCAGGATGCCAGGGAAGCTCTGAATTTCCCAGGCCAATGGTGAAGGGGTGTAGGCTCCTACTTGTCTGTTGGTAAGGTCCCAAGCTGCAGAGCCAGGTGGAATTCGCTGTATGCACCCCCAACCCAAGTGAGGCCCAGAGAAGCAGCTGCCAGGCTGCTCTGGGTGAATGTGTGGGGCCTAGGCAGGACCCCAGAGATGTCCTGAATGGCCTTGGCCAATGGGGGACAGACACAAACCGAAGCCCCCACCAGGCTCCTGGTGAAGTCCCAAGCTGAAGGGGTAGGCGGAATTCGCTGGTCACGCCCCCAACCCAAGCCCAGTTGAGAGCAGCGGCAGCTGGGCTGCCCCGGGCGTGCGGGCGGGGTGCTGGGAGGACCCCAGGGACGCCCCAATGTCCGTGGCTGGCGGGGGCTGGGCAGCGATTTCTATGGGTCTGGTCGCCCTTTCCCCAGGTGCACAGCTTGGTGGGGTTGTCTTTGCATGCCCAGGGTGGTCGGGAGCAGCCTGGGCCACGCTGCTCCCGGTGAGTGGGCGGGGCGCAGGCAGGCAGTGCCCCAGGGACTCCCCGAAATGTCTATGGCCGATGGGGGATGGACACAAACTCCTACCGGTCTCTTGGCGAAGTCCCAAGCTGCTCGGCAAGGCAGAACTCGCTGGAAAAGTGAAAAAATTTTGAAGGAAATTCAAGTTAATCTTGAAGCTCTGCTGACTTTGCACCTTCTGTAAACACATTTGGAATTTTATGATTGGAAATACTGAAAACCTTAAGTTTTGACTCTCTTGACTGCAAATTTCTCAATTATTTCTAAATAGTAACTTTCAAAATATATTACTGAAGCTAAAATTTATTTATTTAGTTTAAAAATCATTTAAAGTTATTATTTTTTTTGTGATACTGGAAATCAAACCCAGGGATGCCCATCTACTGAGCTACACTCCCACCCTTATTTATTTATTTACTTGTTTGGGGGACAGGGTCTCACTGAGTTGCCCAGGTAGTTGTGAATCCCTGCTTCAGCCTCTCAAGTAGCTGGGATTATGGATGTTGGCCACTACTCCTGATTTAAACCAGGTTTTTAAAAAAATTAATTCTTGTATTATCCTTGTGCTCAGGAGGCTGAGGCAGGAGCATTATGAAGTCAAGGGCAGCTGGAAAACACCGGGAGTTCAAGGCCGGTATGGACTAGAGTGAGATCTTGTGTCAAAAAGCCAAAAAACAAAAAAAGCCAAAGAAATGAATTTAATTCATGTCTGGTGCTGAATGATTTGGGTCCATCGATGTTTGTGCTGTAACTGGGAGTGGATGTGCGGTCCACAAAGCCAACAGAACAGTGAGCTGACTGAAAGCTATCTTGTCAATTATTTGCTTTAAAAATGCTTTAAAAGGCTCATGGCTAGTTATTCTGAGAAACGCTTCATCTAGGGTGATGTCTGCAGCAGCATCTTGAGTTTCTGTCAAAACAGGGCCTTCGGAGGTGGAAGGAGTGATGTGGGCAAGAGGAGCAGACACGTCCAGTGGCTTCTCCTGTCCAGTTGGGCTCCAGCCACCTCTCTCCGACTCTCGCGCTCCTGTCTCAAGGTTTTCCTGGGAACGCAGCTGCAGCAGTCCCCTTCCCACGTGGAAAGCTGCACATCGTGGAGGGCCAGGAAAGTCGTCACCTTTCACTCCAAGCCTTGCTCCCTGTTTTCTTCTGCTTCCTCCTGTCCTGTAGGAAGAGTTCTCCTCACGCAGTGCTTCTGCGTTGCACGGTGTCTGTATTCCAGCACTCTTTTATCGCTGCTTTCCGGAGCTGCATGTCCCATGTTTCTTTCAAATGTAATGCGGGTTCAGTGAGGACCTTCATATCCCCAGCAAGGACACAGCTGTCCAGTCGTGAACACAGCTCCCCAGTCACGGACACAGCTGTCCAGCTGCAGAAGGGGCCCCTTGGTGTCAGCCTTCAGATTCTTGCATTTCTTTTCACTTGAGAGAAAGTCTGATCTAACAATCTGGACAATTCCACCTGAGCAAGCTGCTGCCGAGGTGCTGTCCTACACTTGGCTCTTGTGACCACACCAGGACCATCAAGACTGAGACAGATGGGACACTCCCCAGGCCAACGCACCTGGGACCAACCCCTGGCGAGCGAGGGGTCTCAGGGCCTCCACCACTCGACAGCTAATAAACGGGTAGAAAACATATTACCTATGTAATGAAGAGATTTTAAGAGTAGCTACTGATATGTTCTTAATACCAATATTAGATGGTTTTTCTTAGATATTCTGAATTTAAACTTATAACGAGAACATAACAGTCTGAGGCTTATGTTAATGAGGGAAACAGGATGTGAAGTAGGAAGAAAACAACTGCAGATAACTAAACAATATTGTAATGAAATCCTTACTTTTTTGTGAAAACATAAATTCTTTTCAACTATTTTAGAAATACTGGCAAACAATATGTAAATGTGGCTATGCTTTGAAATACTAAATGAAATAATTTTTCATTTTTAATGTGTTACAAAAGACTAAATTAGCCTGATTTTGAACCTAAAAAACAAAAATTTGCCAGGCCTGGTGGTGCATGCCTGTAATCCCAGAACTCAGGAGGCTGAGACAGGAGGATCCTTATGAGTTCGAGACTAGCCTGGGCTACAAAGTGAGCTCAAGGCCAACCTGAATGGCATAGTGGGACCCTGTCTCAAAAAGACAAGGGCTGGGGATTTAGCTCAGTGGCGTAAGTACCTGCCTGGCAAGTGCAAGGTTGTGAGGTTGATCCCCAGTACCAGTGAGTTCGATCCTCAGTACCAGACAAGAATTTATAAAATATATAATCCAAATTATAAACAATTCTATAACAAGCTTCTTCCCAATTTTTTAATTAAAAAGCAAGTTTTTCTTTTAAATACTAAGGCAAAAATACATATCTATGTGTTGGAAAGAATAGATGCTATATTTTGGTCTGAAATGTACCCTATCAACCCATGTGATAAGGGCTCAGTCCTGTGTGGCACCACTGGGAGGTGGTGCAACCTTGAAGACATTGTGCTCACTATGGGAACGTAGGGCTGCACTGAGGGCATGCCCTTGGAGGGGACACTGGGACCCTCCTTGTTATAGTTTGTGTTTGGATGGCTCCCCAAGCCTCAAGCAGTCATGGAAGTGGCTGAGTCTAGAGTTTGTGATTGCTTTGTGTCTAGTGCTGGGATTGGTGGTGTGAGTTCTGCACCTGTCCAGGGACAGAGAGCCAGCATACAATATAAGGGAGGGGAGGAGGTGTGCTTTTCCCCTTTTTTGCCCTTTTTGCTCTTGTTGCTTGCAGCCACCATGCCTGGCTGCCCCTTAGCCACACCACCCTGCCTTGGAGCCAGCTGATTATGGACTGAAACCTCTACAAACTGTAAGCTAAATAAACCTTTCCTTGCTTCATTTTGGGTGTCAGGTATTTTATCTCAGCACTTAGAGAAAAGTAACTGAGACACTCCTCTTCTGTCTCTTGCTGCCATGTGCCATGTGGTGAACAGACTTTCTCCCCCCACCCCCTTACCATGTTGCAGTACTGTATTGTCAGAGCCCCAACACAATGGGGGTCACTGACCATGGATTGACACCTCTGAAACTGTGAGCCAAAACAAACCTTTCCTTCTTAGTACTGTAGTTGATTATCTCAGGGGTATTTTCGTAGTGATGGAAAGTTGACTAACACAATAAGAAAGTGTAGAGGGAAGATAATATTTACAGGCTTGGCAAGAAACATTTTTCATACTAGGGTATATTGTCTCTCTGTGCATGCATATGTGTTCCTGTGTGTGTGTTTTCAGTCATGTGTATGTTAGCCAGCTTTCTCTCACTGTGTAAAAAATACCAGGGATTATCCGCTTAAAGAAGGAAATATTGCTTTTAGTGTTTGGTTCTGGAGGTTCGGTCTGTGATCCGCTTGTTCCAGTGCTCTGAGGTCTTCAGGGAGGCAGACACCATGGGGGGAGCACACGGAGGAGCGGAGCCGCTCACTCATGGAGACCAGGAAGCAGAGATGGCAGGGATCAGGAGCCAGCATATGCTCCGCAGCTCGCACCCAGTGGACTCGCTTCCCTCCTGCAGACCTCATCTCTTAGAGGTTGCACTGGTTCCTAACAGGGCTATCAGCCAAGGACTAGCGCTGAGCCCATGTGAATTTGGGGCTAACCTAAAATCCAAATTACAGCAAGGCACTGAAGTGATAAACATACATGACAGAGTTTTAGGCAGGTTTGAACCACAAATCTGAGTGATTAAAATTCTTTGCAAGCGTCATTTTTATTGGCTGTGCACCATCCTGTAGAATAACTTACTCCATAATTTATCTATTTTCCAAATGTTGAACATTCAATGTGTTTCGATTTTTGTTCACATTTCAAAATCCTACTGAGTTAAAAAAGTTTACAAATGAATCTTAGTCTATGGCTCAGATGATATTAAGATGTGAGATTACTAGAAATGAATTTACTGGTGTCAATATTTTAAAGTTCTTCCTAAAAGCTCGTGCCAGTTGACCTTTTGACTGGCAGTAAAGGGGATTGCTAATTTTTTTAAAATTTAAAACAAAAAAGAACAAAAACAATGATACAGAATTTCAAAACAACATAATAGGAGATTAACAATGGTTAATATCTTGTGTACTGTTATTTTCAGAGTAGTTGCTCAGATTACAAGATATGAGCATGAAAAAATGATCAAACAATGAAAGCACAAACTGTTCTTTTTGATGAACTAACAGAGATTAGTAGTATAATTATCTATCTTTTCTCTTTTCCCTCATCTCAGTTGTTCTTTACTTTTGAGCAGCATCTTCCCTTTTCACCTTTACAATATCTATTGCACATTTTGGATCCTAACTACTCTTTCAGTTATTTACACTAGGGAAACAGTATGATGCTTATACATGCAAGTTTGATTTATTTCACCGATCACTATGATGTAACTTGGGACCACCAATTTTACTATTCTACCTGAACACTGAATATTATTATTATTTGGAGATCACTGTTAATTTGATAACTTGTTTTATTTGTGTGAGTGGAGGTCTAGAGATCAAACCAAAGGTCGCACTGATGTTAGGTAAACACTCTGCCATTGAGTTACCCCCCACCAACCCAGCAGCTTGTTTTAATTTACCCTTTTTAGTTACACATGAAATTGAATACCTTAAAATGTCAATTTACAGTCACACTTAAAAGGACACTTAAATCCTGCATAGCTAAGGTGTAGGGAGGGGTTGAGAGAGAGGAGTCATGTACCTAGGTATTAGTCCTCATCCACACCAGTGGGATGACCTCGAATAAGTCTTTCTCTTTCCTTCTATAGTTGGCACATTTCTCAGGGAGAAGCAAGAATTGCCTTCTTCCTTGCTTTCTAAGACTGTAGGAAAGATCAAAATCAAGTGACATTCCAAATGTGAGATAGATATGTATTACAGTGGCTTATTGTACATGTCTATGTTTGAAATCTTATTATCAGCACTTAATATCTTTGTAATACTCTTAGCCTCAGCTTTTTTATACTTAAAATAGTAATCATAATAGAACCTATCTTGAAAGGCTGTGCCTAGGAAGGTTCTAATAATGAAGACAGATAATGCATATGGCGCTAAGGAGATGATTTTACACGTATATAAGATCTAGCAATATTATGTGAATAAATCTTAAAAATATGAAATGTAGGCATATGATTTTATTAATTTGTCCTTTTGATAGTGTATCAGTTACTTTAGTCAGGTGCTTTGTTTTTTACTGATTTTTTGGCATTGTAGGGAGACACTGACAATGTTTTTAATAATAAAATTTATTTTGAAAATAGTCCTGAATATTATAGTGGAGAAAAAGATTGCCACAGCCTTTAATGGTCCTGACTGGATCTGGAAGGTCATCTAATATGGGCATCTTACTAGGAAAAAACATACACATTTATTCAATAGTTTATGCAAGTTTCATGTTACAAGGGATCCTTCCTAAGAAAATGAAGATTCAAAGAAACAGTTTTACTCTTCTGACTCATTCATTTCTAAGTTCATTTGAATAGAATTCTTTTGGGATTTTATACCTTAATTTTTAAATACCATTCAGAAGTAGTGAAATAGCATACATGCACAACAAGTGCACACACACACAACCTTACACAGTCATACAAATTGTGTGTTATAATTTTCATTCTAGAATTTTAGCCATGTGTCAGGTACAATAATATACAAAACTTAGTAGTTCCTGAAAGAATAGTCAGATTCAAATTACATCTCTGGAAGATGGAGTCAGTTAAAGTTACTTGCTCATTACTAAAACTTTTACTAGTATTTGTAAAAACAAGTTTAATATTTTTTGTTTGCTCAATTAGTTTCTAATTTTCCTCTTCCCCTTCAGGTTCAAAAGAAGACAGGGAAGATTTTTGTCTCAGAGACACATAGAAAGAAATTTTTTTCCAAGAGAGATTTTTGGGGGCATATTTGCTTATTATCAGAGGTCTAAGGTAATGGATATTTAAATGTTTTCCTCTTCTTAAGTGAAGTATAGGTGTATTTCCAGTGTCCCAATATGTGATGATATCTAAAAGCATCTTGAGATGAATAGGTGAGGGTTGGGGGTTGCTGAGGACAGATGGGCTTTGAATTGCTTTGTGGAGACTCGTTAGAAAGGATAGTTATTTTTAATTCTTCAAGCACAGGGACACAGCCTGAATAGCATTGAGTGCATGACCCGCCCTGCTCTGCTGTATATCCAGTCTGTTCCTTAACATCAGGAGGAGATTGCTAACTATGATAGAAATCAAAAGATTGCTGTATTGGAGACTTAGAACCATGTGTCTTTGGAATGTGTAATAAATCCACCCAAAATGACTTCAGACAGTTTCTTTTTCTCTGAGTACATAGTTCCATCTTAGCTTAAGAGAGAAGGACTTTAGAAAAAAGTCCTCATGCTCTGAATATCAGCCTCCAATTTGGCCAACTTTGGACAATAGGAAAAATGGCTTCAAATATTTTATGAGATTTCAGCCTAGAAAAACAGAAAATATTTCTACATTCTTGCCAGTATTATGCTTTTGTCTCTGTCTCTCTTTCATTCTCCTTCTTTTTCTTTCTTCCTTTCTCCCTCCCTTCCCCCTTCCTTCTTATTTCTTCCTCCTCTCCTCTCCTCTCCTCTCCTCTCCTCTCCTCTCCTCTCCTCTCCTCTCCTCTCCTCTCCTCTCCTCTGTCCCTTTCCCTTCCCACCTCTCAAACCAAAGGTACTAGCAAGTGACTTAATACCAAAACGACGAGCCTATTATGACCTAACCATTGATGCTAGAGATGTCTTCAAAGAGGGCACAGAGAGATGTAGCCCCACTCCAAGATCCAGGACCACTCCCGAATACCACTGAAGGAAAGACAGCCTGTCCTTAGAGCTGGTGACTGTTGGTGCATTGGCTGCAAATGGGCATCAACCTGCATTTCTGTTTGGCCTCATTGCAGGGTTTCTGGCCTCTCAGCCAGGCCCCTGCACAGGTTAGCAACCACCTAACCAGCAAGTGGCCAATGAAACCAGGCTCTCTGAGCGCAAAAACAAGAAGATATCGAGTAACAGCTGTCCTGGGAGTGACAGGCCCGAGGATACTGGTTCCCCAGCTCACCTGACTTCTCAACCAGAGTTGCAGTCCAAACCTACAAAGTTTCTTTCTTTCTTTTTTTCATTTTTGAGACAGGATTTCACTATGCAGTTCAGGCTGATCGTGAACTCACTATGGACCCCAGACTGGCTTCGATCTCATAGAAATCCTCCTGCATCAGCCTCTAGGGTGCTGGGATTACAGTCATGTGCCACCATGTCTGGCACAAAGTTTCTTTTTGTATGACCGTTGGCACTATCATTTTTAAAATGAAACTTTTCTGGAAATTTTCACTGAAACATAAGAGCATGAAAACATAAACTGGGTATATACAATGTTTTGATACATGTATATATTATGTGATGCTTAAATCAGCTTAAACTTTTTTTCTTCAAACATTTATCATTACTTTATGGTGAAAACATCCAAAGCCTTTTCCTCTAGCTTTTAGAAAGATACAGTATATTATTGTTATCTGTGGTCACCTTTATTGTACAATAGCACCCCAGAACCTCTGGCTTCTCTCTGGCTATGACTTAATACCCTTTGGTCAACCTCTTCATATCCTTCCCTGGCAGTAATTAATTTTTTAAGGTAATCTTCTGGTAGCCTGAATTTGGGAAGAAAAAAACTACTAATTTGCTTGTCCAATCCCTGTAGGCAGAGATATGAAAGACAGATCTGGCTCCCTGGCTTTCGTCAGATGTCCATAGCAGCTTCTACTTCTGAAAGGAAACCTAGCAAAGACAGGCGAATGGGGCGAAGCCCACATCCTCACTGAATGTGGGTGTTAGGTGAGGGCTGGAGGAGTAGGTCAGTGTAGGGTGCTTGCCCTGGGTTTGAACCCCAGAACCGTAGATCAGTTTGTGCCATGGTGGACTTCAGAGGGAAGTGAAAACCTGGAGAAATAGGCGTGCATTTTTGTGCAAGGTGTGAGGGAGAGTGAATAGTTTGGAGAAATATAATCGAATGAAGAGTGTGACCCAGTGGTAAAAACCAGGGGAAATTTAGCAAGCACTGTTTGTTCAGATTCTTCTGTGCTCCTGCATCTTCAGAGAAAAGGGTGTTTCTTTTCCTCCCTGTGCAGGGCTGGCACCTTTGAAAGAGGCCCCTACGACCTGCTTCAGGAGAAGGTCGGAGCGTCCATCCCATTATTTCGAACTGCTTTGGAGGAGGAGGGTGGCAGAAGGAAACAGCTCCTGCTGTTTCCTCAAATGCCATGGTGCCATATCCTCATAAACATATCATATCATAAAATCTCTTTGTATCAAAAAGTGCACTCACTTTCAATGTATGTAACCATCGGGGGTAAAATGTAATATTAAGCATACCTGGTCATATTTTCCCTACCTTTTCTAAACAACCAGCCTCTTAATTATACAGAAGAGAGTCCACAATCATGAACAGTGTTTATCAGCAGGAAATTTCTACCCAAACAAATTTAAATAGTAATTATTTAATTAAATAGAATCAGAGCAACCCTGAACATTAGTAGGGGAAGATTGCTTTTCATTTATGAGCCAGGCAGTGGTTCTCTCAAAGGAAAAGTCGAGACAGTAACTCCAGTTGATCTCTGGCTCCGAAGTTCTAAAGGCAGGAATGTGAATGGCTGCCATTCACAGCCTCGGGGAAGACAGGAGATCCCAACGTCGAGTCCCTAATATTGCTCTGTCTGCACAGATATTTGGGAAAGAAGGGGAAAATGAAGGGACGTACAAATCTGCCTTTCCCTCATAGGATGCCTTTGTCATTATTTTCATTTGGCTCCGAGGTTTTGGAGAGATCCGTATGGATGCTTTCCAGGGAAGGAACCAGGGAGGGACGTGCACCTGGTGGAACTGCTTAGAATACTGAGCAGTTTCTGACAGTTTCATGCAGAGGCGAAGTAACACTGTCCGAGGAGAGAATTGCTACTGCAGTTTGCAGCTGGTGGGAGAAGAGAAGCTAAATGAAAGCTGGAAGGTGAGCAAGTGGAGGGTTTCAGCTCTCCCTGCAGCTGAAGCTCACAAACAGGATGGTGAGTTGAGAATACGGGTGCTCGAGAAAAGCACTTCACTGCGATGGACGGTGTTTTCCATTCAACCATCACTGCAGCAGAGGGCACTCTCTGCTCTAAATCACATTCATTCTTGGGGGGGTGATGCTTGCTTTTCTGTTTCATTTGGTGGTTGCACTGCTGACATGGGTTCTGAATGGTTCCTAAAATATTCGTTGCAAAGAGCTGGTGTGAAACAGTCTCCTATGCTGCTGTTCTCGCACTCATCAGGATTAACCTTTCTCTGGCAATCGCAGTATTGTAAACATCCCTCAGCATTAAGTAAAAAACAGCAGCATGCAGGTTCAATGATCACTGCAGCTTTTTCTCTGGCCCCACATGTGACTTGTTTTATTTAGCAGTCTCTGCATCCCTCCACTGCTTAGCAATCATGCCCAGCTGAAAGATTTGCCTTTACTTCCCTTCCCTTGTTTAATGAGGTACAAGATAAAACACTTGTGTTTCTCCATTTATTCCCCTCAAAAATCAAGGATTGGGCTAGAATCAGATTTAGAAGGTCAATGTTCAAAGGTTTTAGCCATATAGTGCCAAGAAGATCCAGACCACTGCATAGAAAGAAACAAAAATTAAGTCAAGATTGGTTAAGAAACTCGTATGTATTAATGCAACATTGTGGCTGAGAATTTAAACTCATAAAAGTCAAGAAAGTCAAAATTATGGTCCTCCCAGCTATCGTTACTCGTTCCTTGCATACACGCTAGTATTTTATGTACTGTATTTGCTGTTATATTTATGCCCTTATATAGAATGTGCCAAGTTATAGTTACTAGGGGAAGCATAACTTTCCATTTCTAACTTTCCTGCATTCTAATTCTTCAGCACAGTTATCACGAACCGACCTTCACTCTCCTCTCTTGATTTCTTGAAGAAAAGAAGATGAGGCGACTGTGTATCTCCCTATTTAACTGTTCATTGATCTTAGGGAGTTATTGTGTGTTTTGGTTCAGGCTATAAGAAACATAGCAATTTCCTTTGTTTGGGAGGAGAGCTTCTGCGGTTTGCATACGCAGGCTGCCGAATCCCGCAAGCCTTTGTGAGAGACCAGACCTTCATTCAGAGGAGCTCTCCAGGGTGCTGGGCTCCTAGGATCACAGCTTTGTGCACATTGTTCTGCGCTCCAGCAGATGTGGCAAGTTTTGGACATCAGAATAGTAACACAGCTCTGCAGCATTTCACAGGAGTATAAAAATCTAAGGAAAAAGCCTGGTTTTCATTAAGTTGAATAGTGTTCGAGAGTCATAAGAAAAAAAAAGATTCTTAAGAGAAAGTGCTTCAAATCATCTAAGTAATTCGCCTAATTCACCTGGCTCACGGATGTGTTTGCTGATGACGGGTTTGTTCAGAGTCACTCATGAACTCTTTAGTGTGCTAGAGTTGGTAGTAATGTCATGGAAGGAGTTTGGAGTCAGAGGGATCTGGATTCAAGTCTTGGTGCTGACATGAATGCATCATTTTGGATAAGTGAGGTGCCCTCCCTGAGCCCTGATCTAACTGTTAACCTTGGTAGCAATCATACAATATATAGGATTATGTAAAACTAATGAGTAAATCATGTAAATTGCCTATCACATGGCAGCTTCTCAAAAACTCACTGCAGAGTGATTAGGCAGGATGGCCTAGGTAGCCTTAGCCATATGAGTTGTTCTCTAGTCTCCCTTTTCTTATCTGTAAAATGGACATAAGCACAGCCCTTCCATCAAGGAGTTCTTGGGTGGACTGAGTTAATTTGTGTAAATTGCTTAGGGCAGTGCCTGGCATATATTAAGTATTATATATTTCATAATGAAAAGTTATTAGAAATTTCCCCCTTTTTAGATTTTTGCAGATTTCTCAAATTGCTTAATTTGTTTTCCAGCATTTAGAATTCCTCCTTCATGACATATAACATTTTCAATGTTTCCCATATCTGGTAAGATTCATGGACATCTTAGTCTAATTAGAATTCCAACGAAGGCAAACTTTGCCTAGTTAATATTGAGAGCTGCTTTGTTATGATGTCAGTAATCATCATTATGTCATCTTTAAGCCTTTTTTCTTTCCATACGATGCACCAAGTTCATCAACATGTTGACCATATATTGCTTTAACTTATGTAAGTCATGACTTTGGATAAATTGCTGTCATCATAAATGTTCCAAATTTCATAAATTATGTTGATCTTTAATTATGCTGTTGCCTTCCTTATAAACTATATATATATTTTTATAATATACATTACACCTTACAAATAAATTTTTTCTTTGCTTTGATGTTGTGACTTCAAAAATTATGTCTTTGTTCTAAATAATTTCTTTACTTTCCAGTTTGATCTCTTTCAGGTGAGCTTCAAGCATTGAAGTTACTCCTTTGTTTGTACTCATGAAACATTTTTATTTTCTTGGAGAAAATGTACTTGATAGCTGAGAAATTGTTTATTCACCTCCATTTGTTTATTTGCTAAGCATTCATTGAGTATCTATTTTATGCTGGAGGCCAGGGTATTTAGAACCTGGTTAGTCTTGGGGACACAGCACTGAGGATACAGACCCCGATCTTTCCATGACACCCCTGAAATGTCTTTCTCAGTGCTTCCCGGTAGAAACATAATGCACACAAGTATGTAATTTGTGATTTTCACGTAATCATATTAGTAAAGAACAAGTGAAGTTAATTTTAATAGTACATTTTTCTAAGCTCAAAATAGCCAAAATTTATCATTTCAACACACAATTTATGTAAAAATTATTGATGAGCTAATTTACCTTCTACTTTCCATAGTAAGTCTGCAGAGTCTGGTGCGTATCTTACATTTACAGCATGTCTACATTCTGACTGGCCACATTCCACTGATTAACAGGCACCCATAGCACCCCCTGCTATGTGGAGTAGCAGAGAATCCTGGGAGCAGGAGGCCTACGTCAAACACCAGCACGTCAGGGACGCAGGAGCATCTAAGCAATGAGAAGCATATCGCCCTCAACTCAGTCCACTGACTTTGGATATTTTTTCTGAAATCAGTAACACTAGTATTCCCAAGGTAGCAATTAACATTAAAAAGAAATTATTTAAATCAGTGATTCTTGATGAGATCAGAATTCATTAATAAAGTATAAAAGCCATTTGCAATTGAGATTATCTTGGGTTATTGATATATTATTGCCTCTGATAAATGTTTTTTATTTTATATTTTTAAAAAATGTTTGGAGTTTAGATTTTAGGGTACACAAAATACAATTTCTGGAGTCTGAATTGGGATGGCATCTTTTTTTCCTCAGAGAAAGTAACATAGAAGCACACAGGATCAAAGGTAAAGTATGCACAGGCAGGAGACGCTGGCGGTCGGGGTCGCGTCATCTTCCAGACATTCGCATTTTCAATGAATCCGAGGGAGCTCCGAAATTCTCCTATAAAAGCCTGACAGTAACGGCCTGAGCAGTGGCCACTGCAGCCCTGGAGGTGCTTCAGCACTCTGGTTGGAATACTGTCTTATATTTCAAGGTGAATACTGGTTCCCATGGAAATCTACAAGCGTGTGCCGCAAGCCAAGCATTTAAAATCCCTAAAAAGGAGACCAAAGACAGAGCCAAAGGGAGGTCCCCATGACAAGCGGTGACCTCCAGGGAGGCCATGAAAATATGCACTAAAACAAAACACGTGTTGAAACACAACACGAAGCGCTTTATTTGTTCATTTTCTGCCTGCAGTAATCACCCGCTACAGTACTCCTGCCATTGCTGCTTTTATGCAGAGAAGACGTGGATTAAGCACACATCACGCAGAGTTAGTGAGACCGAAGTTACCCAGCGAGTCTGCACTGTAGTGAAATGCTGAAGGAAGAGCGCTGTCCTCCCTCTGGTCCGAGGTGGCTCCTGTGTTCCTGCATTGGCGGCATCGTGGCACAGCAGCAGCTGGCTGGGTGTGCAGTTCCTGACCTCCTGAGAGCCTGGGCCGCTGTATTCTCCACGCTCCGGCAGGAGGGAAGGACTTGTCCTTACGGACTGTGAGAGGACATCTACACAGGTTTATGACAGTCTTTTCTCTTTTACCGCTGAGTGAAGAGAAGACATACTAAAATTCCCCCGATGAAACGTGTGCTATAAATCCGAAGCAGGGATGCGAGAGGGTCTCAAGGAGAGGAGCTCCTCTGCCGTCCTGTTGACGGGGCTGTCCCCACAGGAAATGTGAAATAAAAAGAAGGCAAAGCGGAGTGAAAATCAGCTTTAGGTCTCGCAAACCTTCGGACGGCTTCTGTGATTTATAGTTAGTCATGTCAGGTCCACTGTTGAAATAAGAAACTCTGCGGATGGGCACTTTTATGTGGTGTGTAATTGGACAAGAGAAGAAAGTGATTTGTTGAAGGTGATGCTAATGACAAGAAACCAATGTCAAACCACGAGCTGGGAGAAAAAGAGCACAGAAGGGACACACTGCGCCCAGCTTGAATTTATGAGGGAAACGGCTCTCTGCCAGAGGGAAATTTGGGGACCACAAAAATGTAAATGCAGAGAGTTATTTGCCTGGCTGAGCTCTTATTGTAATCAGGATCATCTCTCTTGGTGGCTAAATGTGTTATATTTTCCTGAATGCTCTCCTGGCTTGTCCTGCATGGCTTTTTCGGTGGCATTTAAATCCACCTATTTCCAATTATGATAACATATTCCTTTCAGTCCTGGCGGCTTGGAGATAACTTTGTGTCCAGGCGTGGCCAAGCGGTTTGACTGACTGTGTGCTGGCCGTCCGTAGGCTTACGTTTTACTTCTCAGCCTCTCGCGCAGCCTCCATCCCTGGACCTGCACAGTGTTCAAACGATCGCCCGTCTGCCTCAGCTGCCTTTGGCTTTGCCTCTCTCTGCCTGTCCCTTTTCCCTAGGCCTTAACCTTGGGGAAGACTATGTCGTTCCTTACTCTATTAGGACAGAACATTTTCCTCCAAAAATAACAACAA
>RJWT010024931.1:0-16302 GCA_004365215.1 Cuniculus paca | reverse complement strand
ATTGTTTGATTAATTTTGCGCACTTGTATCTGGTAACCTGAGCAACTATTTTGAAGCTAATACTATGCAATATAAAAACCATTGTTAAATTCCTATCATCTTGTTTTGAAATCCTGTATCACTAATTTGTTGTTGTTGTTGATGTTGTTGTTTTTCTTTGTTTGATTGCTTTTTGATTTTTCTGTGATGTTTTTCTCTTTAAAATGAAAAAAAGATTCAAAATTTCAACATGTTTCTCTACAATGATTAAGTAATCATGATAGAAGCTCTTAGGCTGCTTTCACACTTTATGATTATTTTCTCCTTGAAGAACTTTCTTGTTGCATATACCATTGGATTTGTTGATTTCATGCATATACATTTATTTTACTGTGCTAACTATGGACTGATCTTTGTTGGCAACAGCATTTTATGCTTTTACTTGTAGCATTTGCCTATTTTTTTCCAACCATTGGAAAAGAAAGGAATGAGTGAAATTTTCTGTAAAATTTATGATAAAAGATTCATTCTTCAACATACCCTCTGGTAAACTTTAAATTTTACTCACATTAGATTAAATTACAACAGACATCTAAACTGTATATTTTTATTCTCTTTAAATTAAATTCTAAGCAGCCGATTGAGGTTTTAGAAGGTCCATCAAGACTGAAATGTTCAGAACTTGAAAAGCCCCATCAAGTGTTCAAAATGCCATTAAGTGTGGACCCCCAAATTGGGGAAGGAGTTTTCCTCCTCCAATGGGACATTTTTGATTGTCACAGTTGCAGGAGAAACTGGTGTTCATATTCAGTGGGAGGAGCTAGTGATGCTACTTAGTATTTGATAATACACAAGACAGCCTCAACTACAAAAAATTATTGAGCCAATGATGCCAATGGTGAGAAATTCTACACTACATAATTACATATATGAAAGCATCTGAATTTAGATGCATATTTCAGAGTTTAAACATTAATGGATAAGTGCTTTTATTCTTTGATTTGATTGGTTTAAGTCCCTTTCCTACAATTTGATTGCAATATGTGAGAAAATAGGAGCAGCTCTTTTGAAAAATGGGACACTACGGTAGCCATCGCTGGTTTCTTATTGGCCAACTTGATGGCCTGTAGTGCTCTTTTGTTTTATCTGGTTTTCTATTGCTTTGTTTTGTTTGAGTTTATTGTCTGCAAATGTATGAACAACCATTTTGAGGAAAGCAAGAGACACTGGGGTAACCATAGTTAATCTCCTGTTGTTATGTTTTGAAGACCTGTGTAGCTTTCTGTGTTCTGTTTTGAAATGCTGTATTGTGTTTGACTCTATTCTGTTTTCTTGTGCTTTTTTTTTTGTTCTGTTTTGTTTTGTTTTATTCTCTTTAAAATAAAAAAAACATTTAATGGATAGAAGAATATATATAAAAGTAGTTTATTTATGCAAGTTGTAGACTACTTGCTTTTGAAAATTGTGTGTATAAATAGCCACATGATTTTTGTTATTTCATAGATAGAACTTATTTGTTTGAAAGCATATGCACCATTTTCTGCCCCAGATTTTTAATCCAAAGAGGTTGAACTCTATCTTTAGAACTATGTAGGTCATGAACAAATGATAAACTAGGTCTAAAGAGTTTTAAACTATATAGTACTTGACTTTTTTCTT
Organism: Cuniculus paca; assembly: GCA_004365215.1. Taxonomy (NCBI): domain Eukaryota; kingdom Metazoa; phylum Chordata; class Mammalia; order Rodentia; family Cuniculidae; genus Cuniculus; species Cuniculus paca. The sequence continues at coordinate 14,664 of RJWT010024931.1, read as the reverse complement.
AGTTAATAAATTTACCTTAATCTTGAAGATCTTTATAGCATTCTGAGGAACATTTTTGAACAACTGAACCTATTTCTGGACAAAAGCCATTTGGGGACAATTTCTACTTCATGTTTAAATGTCTTTCTTAGGTTTCATCTTAGGCTTCACCGTCTTGTCTAGCAGCATAAGCTTTCTCACATATCACCACAGCTAGAGTGATGTTTGCTATGTGCTGAGAGGTGGCTATGGAAACATCTTACTCTCTTTTCAGAGGTGATGCATGGTCTGACACACAGCATAATCTGCTGCATTTGGCATAAACTTCCTTGCTTTGTTTCTGAATTGTGATCAGGGTATCATTTGGACTCATCCCTACGCAGCTCTCTTCAGAGCCACTCCCCACATTGCTCCTAGTGGTAGTGCTCCGAGGCCTCCATTCGGGTGAACAAATGCACAGAACAGTTCTTGTATTTCTGCTGAGCTTTGCACTTCACAGATCTTGTCTGCACTAAGTGTGCTCAGAAGGAGTATGGCAGGAACCAGCCAGGACAATAAACAACAGCATGTTCTGGCAGGGAGTTTGTCACAGTGTATTTTGGGAGTTGTCAAGTTAAACTGAAAGAGGTATCATAATCTGTTTTAGCAAGTGTTTAGCAAGGTCCATTTGCTGGTAACATGGGCATTAGACAGCATCTTGTATTTGAGGGTACTCCATTTATTCCTATCCTGGGTGACCAAGAATTTCTAAACATAGAATCATAAATGCTACATTTTTTGTCTTTACTTGTATTTTCATTGCTATCATGCAGAAGGAACCTGATTGTTGGCAACCTCCTCAAACCCTTTGTGCTGAAAAGAGACTGTTTATGTGTATTGTTGGTTCAGAATTCACAAGAGGTAGATACTTGTTTTAGATAAGTATGGAACATATAAAAATACAAAGAAAAAATCCTACTTGCAATTTTACCTATCACTGTTAAAACTTTAGATGCATTGTTTTTATGTTATCTATGTATAAGCAGACACTTTCAACAAAATAAAGAACATATTGCTATATAGCTTATTTCACTTAAAAATACAACAGTCATTTACCCATATCCTTACGTTGTTTGGGGAGCATTTTAGAGGACACATGTTATTTTAACAGATACTTGGATCATAATATACGGGCATACATGTGTATTACTTTATCAGTTACTTATTCAGTGTTTAAGTTTTTCTACAGTTTTTAAAACAGTGTATTCATGCGTGTACCTGATTGTTTTAGAGGATAAAGATCTAGAAATGGAATTGGTTAGTAAAAGATTTTGGACATTTTTAAGACTTTTGATATATTGCCACACAATCTTCAAAAGATGTTTGTCATTTCTTTAATTTTGATATTCTGAGTTAGCCTAAACTTCCAAAATTCATCCTTGAGTTTTTAATCTTTCTTTTCTTTCAATTAGATTTTTTTTACTTTCTCACCTTTAAGGATATTATATTTAGAGGTATTTACTTTTGCAGTTTTTAAAAAACATTTTAATTAGGATTAGGCAGTATATTTTATTAAATACCTTTGATCATTTGTCTGCATTATCAAATGATTTCTATCCTATAATCTATCAGTGTGAGAAATCATATTAATGCAGTTCCTGACACTGCTTTCCTTGCCGTGGGGTCTTCCTGGGTTTTTGTGCTCCCAGCACGTGGGCCTCCTGTGTTGACTAGGGAGGCTCCAGAGAGGACCTGCTGCTCTTGGACCATTAATGAGGCCGTGCACATTGTCCTTACACAGTCAACTTTTCCCATGGCCTTGATCCAGTGATACAGACTGCAAGTTATTTCCTGAGGAATTCGTGGACTTTCTACTGTTGTCTAAAGAGAGAGGAGTTGATTCCAAGTAGAGTTTTCTTTCATTCTTGATGCTTCCCTGGGCTGCTTCCTCAGGGGACCTCATATTGAGAGACACTAGTGAAACATTTCAGCAGTTCTGATACTGATTACACTATTCTGCTTTGTCATGAACACAATTATGGTCAAATTTTGTATTTTCTTCTATCTCAAATTAGTTCATGTATGGCAAATATACCTTAAAGTTCAGGATAAAAATTTGGAGCCATTGCCTGATTTCAATGTTGATGTATTATTCATAGCTATTGTATTCATTTTCATCTCTGCTTAGATTGATTTTATAAGCTTTCAACTTCTAGCATGGTATACTCTAGAACACTTGGATAAAGCTTTTGAAGAAAGAAGGCAACATTAATGTAGTGTATATGTGTTGGTTAACAAAAAATTCTTTATTAAAAATTGTGTCTTAGTTTTGAGAATTAACTGATGTAAAGTTAATTTAAAATTGTAATATAGCTAAATAGAACCATGGCTACAATGGCAATGAAAATGGAATTGTTCTAAGCATACTGGCATTATCTGATAAATTTTCATTTTAACCACCCTAATTATTTTAATCACTATCTGAGGTTGGAAATGATTTTCTGAAAACTAGATTAAATATTACACAACTCACCCTTTTAAAAGTAAAGAAAGAATAATTTTCAGACTCTGTTTTTGAGAGCTTTCTATGTAATATACCTGCAATTGAATATTAGCAGTACCATATAAGTTTTTCAATAGTTTTTTACATCTCTACAAGTCTATGGGAATAGACATAGGCAAACTTGTGAATGTGTGTAAAAACTTCTAGATCTGTGTCCCTTTACAGGGGAAAATACAATTTAAACTCTTATGATGTGTTAAACACTGGAGGCCAAAGTCACTGCGATTTAGTGAAAACAAATTTAAACGTTTTTGAACAATTCTAGAATATGTAGGCCTGTGGAAATTATCAAACAATGCATTATCTGAGAAAAATCTTTGTAGATAGGAGGGAAAACAGATAGCTAAATGTTGACAGTGAAGTTTTAACAGCTAGCTTTACTAAAACCATTTATTCACAGAAATTCTCAGTGGGGTTGATCACACTTCTAATAATTGTGAATCTGTATATCTGAGCTACTCTACACATGAGAAAATCATTCACAAAGTGCTCACTTTAACTTGTAAGCTTAAAGCTGTATAATAATATGGTATAGATTCATTTAAAAATTTTTTGAAAAGAGGATATTTTGATTCAAATATAATCGGTGACTGACAAGTTTTCTTAAAGTAGCAATCTCATGTAATTGTACCATCCTCAGTGTGATAGTATGGAAATTGCACATTGAATATAGCCTTACTTTTCTGTATTCAATGAATATATTGCTGTAAAGCTCTATGTAAATCACATTTAAAAATCAATTGAGTAATTTTAGATATATAAGATGATCTCTGTGTGTAAGAATCCATTTGGGAATACTTTGTAGATGGATGTGTCATTGCCTAGTTGATAGCACTTAGATACAGATTTTCTCAGCCTTGCTTAAAGTGTGCGTTGTAGTTAATCATACTGACTTCCAAATTTGATTTAGCCATGTGGTCATTGAACAGTTTTGGAGTAGACAGGATGTAAAATCAAAACTCTGTATGGAAGTAACAACTAAATGAGGAAATAGGTTCCTTCAAAGATGTGTATATTTGTGTATGTGTATATGTGTTTTATTTTTCAAGATTACATATAGGCAATCTTTAAAATTAAAAGATTTCTAGGGTCAGGCATGGTGGTGCATGCCTGTAATCCCAGCATCTAGGAGGATAAGGCAGGAAGTTCATCATGTGTTAGACACCAGCCTGGGCTACATAGTGAGTTCAAAGCCAGCCTGGAGTAAATAATTAAACCCTATCTCAGAAAAAACAAAACAATAAATCATAGATTTCTATAAGATCCACCATAAATGACAGTGAATTTTTGTGCTGCAGTACTCAGCTCAATTCCCACTCCCTGGAGTTAACCGTTTTAAACTTTTGGAGCTATTGCTCCTGAGTTTTAGCTTTATATTTTGAAGAAAAACATTCTTATACTGTTATTTCTTGGTTTGTTTTTTACTTAGATATTATTTGTTGACATTCTTTAAAAGCTAGGCTCTTCTCTCAGCTTAACTAAATCAGCTTCTTCCCTTTCCTTGCTGAAGGTATGTCATAATGTTGGTAAGAATTAAGATTTACTTTCATAATCTTACTTTTACATAATATTTTATAATATATTTTAAGTATAACATTTATTTTTATAATATTATGTAAGTATGGAGGTTATTTTAAATTCTGTTTCATCCAAATTTATGTTTTGTAACAAAAGCTCAAATTTCAAAGTGAGGTGCAAAACTAAAACAAATGACCAAGAACCAGAAGCTTGTGTAGTGATGGTGAAGGAGAGTTTACTGTGTTGGAAATGCTGAGATAAATAAAAGATGCAGTTAAGGGGAAAGATAGACCCAGGGTTTGGTGAAGCAAAGACTCTCTAGTGTGTCCTTGGAGGAATGTCTGTGGGCCCCAGTAGGGAAGGCTGGCTTGAACCTTTGTGTTATTGGCAGCAAAGATGGCATTGGGTGAGTGCTGAAGTGTGATCAGTTAGGGTGACAGCATAGGGTGAGTTTATGTGGAATGGGGAGAGAGTCTGGGGATCTCATGGCTTTTCATATAAATGATCGACCTTTCCCCCTCTGCTCTGCTGTACACTCATCTTTCATAGGTATACATTGCCCGTGAGTCCTAGATGCATCAGGGGTCTGTAGTACAAATTCTCTTAGAAAGAGGATTTCCCACCAGTGAGACAATTCATTTTGTATGCTAATTTCCTGTGCTTTCCAGCCTTCAAAGGTTTTATTCCTCTTCTGTCATTTTTTTACTTCAAAATTTCTCCACTGTTACGATTTGTCGGGTTTTCAGTCAGAGTGATGGTAAACAAATGTGTTCCCCCTGCGATATTTAGCTAGTGTCTTGAGAGGTATTCTAACATAGAGGTGAACAAAGGCAGTATGTTCATAGGCTAAGAAGCAAATAATTGATTCTTTTTAAGAAATGGAAATATTTGAGTATTTGTTCCTTTTTCTGTTTTTGTTCCTGTTCTTGATTCAGTTATTTGTTCTTCTCAAGGTGAAAAAGAAGGTGAACAGTCCTCTCTAGAGCATGTGACCATGTCCCTCCAGACAGAGCTCCTGGACAGCAGGGATTGCAGAGTTGTATCATGCCTATTGTACTTGTACAGCTAAGGCAACTCAAAAGAATAGCAGCTCACAAAGTATATCCTTATGCCCATGAGGTGCCACAAACCCACCTTGATACTTTAAAAAAAATCTACAAAAATACAAAGAAAAATCATAAGGATCAGTCTTTAGATTTGGTGCTTTCAAGGACTCAAATACTGGAAATTTAAAGATAAATCATGAGATGATATCAGGGTTGCTTTGTCCATATTTAATTTTACCTTGAAATTTGATTTTAACCCCAAGACCTTGTGTTACAGATGAATCAGTTGTAATCATTCTACTCCCACTATACAGAAGCAATGCATTGGATGTATTCTCATTCCTGTAGCTGTTCAAATTCCTATGTGTTCCTACAACTGGAATAAAATTCTAGTTATGTCATCATGGAGGTGTTATTTAATTTTCCTTAAACTTTGGTTTTCCTGCCTCCAGAATGGTTACAGTTGTAGCTTAATAGCTTTGTTTTAACTGTTAATATTAGACAATATTTTAAGAAATGCTGTGTACACAGTATATGTTTAAATGATTAATTTTCTTCTTGGACCCACAGCTGAAAATTCACTGACTGTTTTTCATGAATCAGATATCTCATTATTTTTAAGATCTTGGTATAAGCCCCAGCCTATTTACTCACATTTATAAAGTACTTACTACCTTACATTGTTCTATGTTCTTTGTTGACATTTGTTTCTCAAAAACTTTGCGAATTAGCTATAGCTTTCACTCCTACTTTATAGATAGGTAAATTGAGCTCCAGGGAGGTTAAATAACTTACCAAACCTCACATAGCTACCGACTGCTGGAACTGAGATTTGAACCCAGAATAAGGATAGCATTTTCCTTCTTTATTTAGGAGAAAATACGTTTTTCTTGTACTTTAACCTTTTGGAAAATTATATTAAATCTTTAAGCTTTGGAAAGTTGTATTAGCTCTTTATTTTTAATGAAAAAAGAATCATAGAAAAGTTTTCCTGTAAGGAATTAATATGAAATATATACATGCAGTTTGAAGAGATTATAAATTAAGGAAATGTAACTGAAAACTAATTTCTGGAAACAATGCAGTTTTATTTGAAAGTCAGAGAATGGTTAACTCACCAAACCATAGAAAGGTCACAAGTGCAGATTGCTCAGAAACAACTGGCACCAAGGAATTGAACCCCAGGTAGATTTTATTGCTGTAGGCAGGTTCGAGTGTGATCAAGATATAGAGTGATGTTTAAATAAAAAAAAAAACTGCAGTAGAACACACATTAGCATTAATTCCCCTCAAGATGCACCCCTTGGCTTCTAACATTGATCCTGCCATTCTTACCATTTCCTCAGGAGTTCTGGGAAGTCCTTTTTCATGAGTGTCTTTACAAGGTGTGATTAAAAATACAGTGAATGCTACTACTGCTGCCATCCAATGGAAATGCACACATGTAAAAATGTTATAGTATATCTTCATCCACTTGACCCCCTGGATCTGGCACTGTGTAACTTCTGGCTCTTCCCCAACGTTAAAATGACCATGAAAGGTAAACATTTTGAATCAATTCAGGACACTGAGGCAGCCAGAACAGCACACCTAAAGACACTCATGAAAGAAGACGTCTGGAACTGCTTCAGAAAATGACAAGAGCAATGAGGTATGTGTGAAATGAGGGGAAGCATTTTGAGGGAGATTAATGACAATGTGTCTTTAATGTAATACATTTTTAAAACTGTAAACATTCACTATATTTTTTTTAATCACACTTCACAAATGATATAAGGCAGGTAAGAAGACTAATTCTCCTGCTCAGATTTTGTTTCTACAATTCCAGAAAAGGACTTGAGTCAGTGCCTTATCCTAAAACAGTTAACTATAGCCTGAGAGTAGGGCAGTTGAAAATAACATCATCTCTCTGGAAGCAATCCTGTAGACTTGGGATTATACAGGGTGGTGGGGAGGAAAGTAGGGTAGGGGTACATTTGGCTAAAGTTAACAAAATAATGTGAAATAATGATGGATAAATTTATAGGTATGTGTATTATTTACTGTTCAAACAAGAAGAATCTGGAGCTAGGTTTGGGCAATTATTTTAGTGAGATCACCTTATAGCATTACAGTTTTTCACTCTGTCTTTGCTATATAGGCTTTTCATATTTTTGCTTGTCATCTCTTCTTCACAAGGTGGCTGTCAGAGGTCCAAATATCACATACATATCTAAGGAAAAAAAAGGAACATGTTAGCAAGACAGCCTCTTCCTTCGGTGTCTCTTATTTTTTTCTTTTTCAGAAGCCTACAGCAGACTTCCCTTTAATGACTCATCAGCCAGAAAGAGGGATGTGACTGTTTTTATCTGTGAAGGAATCTGAGAAAATAAGCAACGAGCTCATTAGCCTTTGCTGTGAGAGGCAACTACTGAATAGAGGAGAGGAATGGCTATTCTGTTAGCCAATCAACTATATCTGCTACAGTGGTTGAAGAGGTAGGCAAAATTGTCAGTTGCCAAGGGAAATGAAAAGGAATGGTATTAGACAGACAGTCTCATTGATATCCAATACACGATATGTAAACTTGAAGTTAGGCCTTGACAACTTTGATCCATCTTTGGGAAAACAGACACAATCCACTACGCTCTTTCTTTGCCTCTCAAATAGAACATGGGCCTTTCTGCCTTTATGTTCTGCTCATGTGACTCTTCTCCCAGCTCTTTTGTGGTTTCTTCTCTTCTAGATCTACCAGAACTTTTAATCTTATTTCAAGGCTCATTCCAGTCTGCTCAGCTCTTAAAAATGTCTTGGTCCTTTCCACTCAGACTACTGCTTGATCATTCAGTTTGTAAGCTGGATAATGTACTGCCTGGTCACACTGTTATTTTGTCCTATAACTTAGATTTTTGACTTTAAGGTGTCTGATTACACTTTCAGGTTAATCACAATTAGATTATTGATTTCTTTTTATTAATGTTTAAATTGATGAAATTGTGTGTATGTATGCTTTAAAATATGGGTACCTTGCTAAATGGCTGAATTGAGCTAATTATTAATATATGCATTACTTGCTTAAAATGAAAACATTGGAAGTGATTTTCAAGAATATGACACATTGTTCTTAACTATAGTTACCATGTTGTACAGTGGATCTCATGAATATATTCCTCCTACCTAACTGAAGTTTTGTGTCCTTTGATAAACAAGCCCCAAATCCTCATGCTCTGGTAACCACCATTTCACACTGTATTTCTGTGAGTTGGACTTTTTATTTACATTGCACATGTGAGTGAGATCACGCAGTATTTGTCTTTGGCTAACCGTTTTAACTTAGCATAATTTCCTCCAGGTCCACCTATGTTGTCCCAAATGACAGAATTTCTTTCTTTTTTTAAGGCTAACTAGTAGTCCATTTTGTCTATGTACCACATTTTCTCTCTCTGTTTATCTGTCGGTGGACATTTCAGTTGTTTCCATGTTTTGGCTATTGTAGATAATGCTGCAGTGAACCCTGGGGTTGCGGACACCTCTTTGAAATATTGATTTAATTTCCTTTATCAGTGGAATTGTGGATATCGTGGATCATATGATAGTTCAGTTTTTAATTTTTTAAAGAAACCTCTAGAATGCTTTCCGTAGTGTTTGTACTAATTTACATTCTGCCCAACAGCAAGGAGTTGTTCCATTCACTTCACATCCTCACCAACACTTGTCACCTTTAGTCTTTTTGATAATTGCCATTCTAACTGAAGTGAGGTTTATCTCATTGTTGTTTTAATTTTAATTTGTATTTCTCAGATGATTAGTGATCTTGAGATTTTTTTCATATACTTCATGGCCATTCGTTATGTCTTCTTTTGAGAAATGTGTATTCAGATCCTTTGCCCATTTAAAAAATGGAATATCCATTTTCCTTACCTTGTTTGAATTCCTTATTTATTTTTGATATTAACCCCTTATCAAATATATGACATGCAAATATTTTCTCCCATTTTGAGGTTGTTTATTGTTTTTTTTTTCCTTTGCTATGCAAAAACTTCTTTGTTTGACATAATCTCATTTATCTATTTTCACTTTGCTTGCCTTTACGGGTTATAGATTTCTCAAAGAGAACAACCTTTCCTCTATTTCTTTGTAAAGAACAAGGCAAAAAGCAGAGCACATGATCAGTACTCAATTTAGCCATATCAGTTAATTTTCTTTGCCCACAAATGTTTAAATATTTTAATTTATCTGTAAAGAATAACTTTCATCTGTGGGATGCTGATGAAATGCTTCAGGAAAGAGGACTAGGGGAGGCACTTTGTATAACACTAAAGGAATCATATAACCATTTCACCTAGCTTCAGCTTTGTTTTAGGGCATCTACTTAAACCATGTCTTCCTTTCCAAAACCCTGATGGTGCATCATAATTAAGGTAATAATAACTTTAAAAAGATTGATTTTCCAAGTGTAAGATGCTGTTAGATTACTATTATAAACAAAACAGCCACTATGCCATCCGCCGGGCTATTTTAGTCCTGCCTGTGTTTGAAATATTTTCAGTAATACCATGGGTTGTCAAATTTTACTTTCTCTATAGTCAAGTGACTATTATGCATGGGCAGAAAAGGAATTTAATGTAAGCAGTGCAATTTTTCAAAAGAAGTCAAGTTCTTTAGAGACAGGGGAGATAGCAGTGGGCTGTGGTGCCCTGTGTGAAAAGGTGAGATGCTAAAAAAGAGTAGAGCTAGTGATAGGCTCAGTGTTTGCTTAGTATTTGATGAAGAAAAATTCTGTTTGTACTTGAGGATGATAGAATTTGAAATGGTTGTATTTCAGCTTTATAATGCTCTTGAAAGTGTGACTGCATTTTTCTGCCTTTTTTTCTTTTCATCTTTGATGTCCAGCTGGTATTTTGAGACAAGAGTGTGATTATGGAATTGGATTTGAAGAGCAGCACTAAATCATTCTCACTTGGTGCTTGACCTTCCTCCTAAACAGAATAGATTTCATGGGAGGAATCAGGTTGAGGAAGATGTAATTTAATTTTGCTATGGGTCAAGCAGAAAGGTTAAGTTCTTTAAGTTCCTCATTCTGTGATACTGGCTGGTGATTTTTTTAAGCCAGTTTTTAACATTAGAATAATTTCCTCTTATCACATAATTTTTATTTAATTTCTTTAATGCATAAGCACATTTAGAGTAAATTTTTCTTACCAGTGCTTATCTCTGTATCTTTTAGCAAATGGTCAATTGTTTTTCCCATGAATTAAATTTAAAGATTATATGTTTCTATTTTGACTTGCCAGCTGACAAATAATTAGTACTTCAAAAACATGAGGCTGTGGTTTCACTGTCTGTTTATAAAAGTTATGGAAAATAAAATATATGCATTTTTTCCTTCTCTGTACCTCAAAACAAGATAATAGGTGAAGATTACTATAAAGTTTTCTTCTTTTAATGTTCTCCTTTAGATTTCATATAATATGGCTTGGATACTTCTACCAAAGAAACCTCATTGTCTCTACTGTGTAAAATTTGTTCTCTGTATTAAACCTTCTTTCAAGAATTTCTCTCTGCATGCTGACCTTCCATATCCAAAATATGGTATTTTCCCCATTTTGGAGGAGAAATCTTTTCTCTGGTGGATAGACCATTAACTGAGAACACCAACCACCAAAACACTAGTTTTGGATGTTATCTTTTTGTTTTTTTAAGTATTCTCACTCTATCTTGATTTTATATACCCAAATATCTTGGAAAGTACCTATCTTGTGACATAACAGTATAAATGCATGATCACATGGGAAACATATGCATATTATATATTATTATATATTTCATTTTAAATTCTATTTTATTAGTGTATGTCAAAATGAGGTTGAGCTTATTTTGAGAAATTGGATATTGTCTTTGTAGACTCAGTCCTTTCTCTAAATTTTTCTTGTTTTTAAAATAAACATGTATTATTTTAACCTTTTCTCCAGCATCATAGCCAACTCTCATCACTTTGGCTTCTTACCTACCATTTCTTGACAGGTTAAAAATGAAGTGCCCCAAATTGTGCTGCATTCTAACAAGATTAGCTTGTAATGATCTTCTATCTGGAAGCCTCACCTTCCGTATGAATGTCAACATGGTGCTAACCTATTATTGCTCCTTGTTGCTTTGTTTTCTGACTCTGGCTTCTCTGATTTTTTGCATTTGCTCTGCAAATTCAGATTTGACCTGTTAACAGTCATTTTCAATTCACCCAGCATTTTGCTCAAGAATGGTTCTTAGTGAACATTCTCTCATCTTTCATTATATTAGTTTGTAATGTTCTAATAACTGTTTCTTTGAAATGAGACCTCATTTCCTTCATGTGTGGTCTCATTTTAAGGGAGATAATAACCATGTTGTAATCCTTATAAACTGCAGGTTATCCGTTGATCTACTTCTTTGGAGGCATAGTGAATATAAGGGTTTGAACAAATTCGGAATGCACAATTGAATTAATTTTCCGGATTTCTTGAAGTCAGAAAGACCAACAAGACCTAAACTAAATCTATCATAGCTTTTGTATAACTAAATAATAATATATGTGTGTATTTATAAACATGAGAAACTCAGAAGCAGTAAAACTAGAAGCCAGAACTGGAAGACACATTTAGATTAGGGAAGACTAATTTCACTTATTAGATGATTTATCTCTGTAGTCATAAGCTTTTTCTTTAGGGAGACACTTCCAAGACATAGATAAAAGTGAGTTCCCTGTGTGCAATGTACCCTGTTGAACTTGATAAAGTGTTCTCTATTCACAGACATTTCCCACATTAGGTATTCAGGACTGAGGAAGATTTAAGCTAGAGATGTGGTTGGGGGTCATCAGCTGATAATTGATAATTGATGTCTTAATTGTACTCTTAGGAGAGAATGAGTGTACAGGGTGACATGGAAGATGGTTGATGCAGATTCTCTGTGGGAAGGCACATCTAAAGGTATAAGAAGAGAGCCACACAAAGCTGAGAAGTATATGTGGAATGAAACTGAAGTGAAGACATTTTTAAGAGTTAACCCTACCAACAGCTGGGCGTGGTGGCTCACGTCTGTAATCCCAGCACTCAGGAGGCTGAGACAGGTGGATCATTGTGAGTTTGAGACCAGCCTGGGCTACAAAGTGAGCTCAAGGCCAGCCTGAACAGCATAGTGAAACCCTGTCTCAAAAACGGGGCTGGGAATCTAGATCAGTGGCCTAAGCGCCTGCCTGGCAAGCGCAAGGTCGTGAGTTCAATCCCTGGTGCCACAAAAAAAAAAAAAAAAAAATTAACCCTATCAAATAGTGAGTAGGGCATAAAAAAGCTGTACATCAACCAATTCATTAGATTTAACAGAAATTACAAATGAGAGAGCAGAGGACCTTTGAAATAAATGCAGGAAAATGCAAAGAATGAGACCACAAGAACTGACCAAGAAAGAAAAGGAGGAAGGGTCAGAGCTATGCTTAATGACTGCTGTAACATTTCCAATATGTATGAAAAAGTTGCTTTTTCCTCCACATCATGGTTCAATGAAATCAGAGAGATGCTCTCATGTTAGGGAGTTCTCCTTTGATGTAGCCCATTTCTATGGGAAATCCATTTCCAAGAGGAAACTCTGTTGTGCTCTGTTGAAAGTCAGCCTCTAGGAAATTCTGAGGAGAAAGGAAAGCTTCTAGGGGCATGTTTTGAAATCCTCTGAGCTGCATGTAATCAGTGCAAACTTTGCATGTATATTGACTGTACAGTAAGAGCACTTTAAGTAGTAAAGACCTCAAAGACACTCATCCATTATGAGAACAAACAGTAATTTAAAGCAATGTTTTTGTAGAGAAAAGAATCAGAAGGAACAAAGATGCCAGTGTTGGGTTTTTTCCTGTGTTCATTAGTGAGAAAATGTGCTTTTGATTGATATCTACCGAAGACTGTGTTCAGCATGGCTTATTTTTGTTGGTTAATGAATGTTCCAAATAGTAATTTGAAACATTTGGGGTGATGCCTCTAGGCACATTTTCCAATACCTCTTTTATTCTTTTCAATATTAGGAACATGAAGATTGAAAATGCAAATAATTGCCTTCTCTCTCTTTCCTCTCTTCCACATGAGTATGAGTGCTCATACTGTCTGTATCAGAAATACTTTCTAGTCTCATGAATTCCTGCCTTTCAAGCTTAGTAATAGGACTAGAACTTTTGTGAAACATAAGACTATACAATGGTGTAGAAGACAAGTCCCATGATGAATCCCATGTATATCTCTTTTCATCTTTTTTCTTTGGGATTCTTCAGCTGAAGCAATGTGTATATATCTCGTGTTCTAATTCAGATCAATGGACTGAAATGAAAATATTATTGTTTCCACATTTACACATTTTCTTCACTTTTGTATTTAATTTTTGCAGTCTCATTGTACATTGGTCACATTTGAATGTCAAGACACCACACAGATAAGAGGCTACTGAGAACTATCAGACCATGACAACTTAATAGTATTTTGGTAATGTGTCCAGCTTGTATCTACTCAGATTCATATACAGTGTAATTTCATATGCTACTTAGAGAAATAAAAACAAGAAACAGCCACTATTGTACAACAAACCACTAATTTCAGGCTTCATTTAGAAACAAGTAATACTATACTGCTAAATAAATATTAAAGAGTTTCCTAGTGTCCTCTGCTATAGTTGAAAAGTATTGGTCATTTAACAACTCAGTTAATAGTTTGTGTTGAACTAGATAGACATTTGATAACAAAAATGTGTGGTAAAATAAATCAGAATGAAACATTACTTGGCAATAAAATATATTACCTAAGGTGCTATATCTATATTTCAGATATTGTGTGAATTTTTGTGAACTACTTACTAAGAAGCATGACATTTTAAGTATATTATAATTCTTGAAGCCTGTACATTCTTCTCTTTTACTCTGGTTTTTGCTTTACTATCAAGAATCTTGAAGTATAGTGATTGTTAATAATAACCTGACATTCTGGGAGTTGTACTACATGCCAGGGAATATGCTAGGAGTTTTACCTGTTATCCGTGATCCTTACAGTAGTACTATTCCTTCTTTATAGGTTAGAAGACTGAGGCTCAGAAAAATTTAAGTAAGTTGCCCAAGACTACAAAGTTCATCATGATGAAAAAGACACTCAAATGCAAGTCCATCTATCTTTACATTTATGAGGTTTCCCCCTGGACCAATTACATCCATCAGCATCTCTGAGGATGGGACCTATTTTTCTCTACTGCCCAGTTAGGCTATTGAAACTGCCAGCTAATCCTGACATTGTTATTTGATGCTTGTCTTGGTTCTGCTCCATACCCTGCAAACAAGTCAAACCTTACTTCATACCCCAATTTACGGGTGTGATACTCATGGGTCTTTGTAGGTCCCTGGGAAATTAGCTATCACAATGACAATTGGGGCTTATAGAAGGCTATCTAGTCTTACTTAGTCAAGAATATTACTACCACAGTTTTCTTTGAAGTTGTTTAACTGTGATATGATGTTAATTTATTTGAAGTTTGACAGTAGAATGATGCTTCAGTAAGTAATGCTAATAGAATCTAAGATCATTGTCTGCATTTTCATCA
>RJWT010024930.1:0-16308 GCA_004365215.1 Cuniculus paca | reverse complement strand
AAAACTACTAGTCTGTGTGTCACATGAATAAACTAAAAAACATTATTTCAGAACATTCTTTGACTTACAGAAAACTTCAAAGAGTAGAGTTTTCATTTACCTTGTACCCAAATTCTTCCATTAATAATAAGTTACATTTGTATGGTACATTGGTTATATATAATGGACCAATATTGATACATTGTTATTAACCAAAGGCTATACTTTTAGACTGTCTCAGTTTTTACAGAATGTCATTTTTCCAGTGAATGCCCTCATTGGAGATACCCTATTACATGTAGCTGTCTTGTTTTCTTTAGGTTCCAGTTGGCTGCGGCAACTTATCAGATTTTCCGTGGTTTTGATGGCCTTGGCGGTTTTAAGGAATACTGTTCAGGTATTTTGTAGACTGTTCCTCAGTTAGAATTTGTCTGATATTTTTCTCATAAGGTTGAAGATACTTGTTTTGGGAGGAAGGCCACAGAACAAAGTGCCCTTTTCATCACATTACATCAAAGGCACACATTATCAGTGAGTTAGAACGGTTGATGTTGACCATGATTTTCAGGCTGAGATAGTGTTTGCAGGTTTCTCCACTGTAAATGATATATTTTTATCTGGTGTTTCTTTCCTCCTTAGTCTTACTTCATTCTCACATTTCTAGACAGCAGCAGTGACTGAATCTATCTTTTTACAATAACTCTGTCACATTATTATTCTGCTATGTAGGTGGGCAATTTGTTCTCTCTCTGTCTCTCTCTCTCTCTGTTCTTTTTCTATAAAAGCAAACACATAGTTTGTTGGGAATTCTTTAGTTTTGCCTAAGGATTTTGCTGACCAAAAACACTGAGGCTAAGAGATCTTCTGTAGAGATCAAGTGTGGCAAAAAAAAGAGGGTTCCTGCTAATGACAAAATTAAGGCCTTGCGGGGAAACTAAGTTTTGAAAAAACTTCTTGCACCTCAGTTTTCTCAGTAGAAAAATAAAGTGGTAGGGTTATAAGGCCAAGGCCACTTTTCACTCTGAAACTAGAATCTGGGGGGCCTATAGGCAGGAAAATAAGTGGTTTTCTTTCTGTATCGACTTTACTGTTTAACTAGTTTGCTACAAGCATCAGCAAGAAAGTGGTTCCTGGTTGGGGAGGGGACACTGCTTTGCTTGGAATCTCTGATTTAATAAAGTTAGAAACATCTCTTGTGGGAACAGATCCCAGTTTCTTGCTTATCCCATGTCAGTTTCTATAAAGTTCTGTTCTGATTCTTCTAGTTTCTGTTGTCTTCTACATTTGTGCACTTATTTAAGGGTTAAAAAATGGTAAAATTTATACTCTTGCTTTGTGAACCTCAGGAAAAAAAAAGCACAATTCCTTTTTCTCTGTGGTCATTTGCTACAAAATAAAACTTCTTTGTGAAGTGGATACTGCTTGTAACTTTTGCTTACTAAAGATCTTTAAATTCTATATCGCAGCAACCACACTAAATATTTACAATAGCTTGCTGCAATATTTGTTTTCTTTTTTAAAATTTATTTTTACTTTTAACTGGTTTTTAAATTTTATTGTTACTGGTATTTTAAAAGTTGTTATGGACTTTAATGGATTTTATTCTGGCAGATTCATACATGCATATCCTCCCCATCACTCCCCTTGCCTTTTCTTATTCCCTAGTTTCACATTTTGGGGGGAGGGTTTCAATGTACATAATATTGCTCGTATCCATCCCCCTGATTACCTCCTAGAGAACATGTGATGTTTATCTTTCCAAATCTGGCTTATTTTACTCAGCAGATTGGTCTCCAGATCTACTCATTTTCTTGCAAAAAAAAAAAAAAAGGATTTTGTTCTGTCTTGTGGCTGAATCATGCTCCATTGTGTATATATGCCACATTTCCTTTATCTATTCATCTACTGATGGGCACCTAGGTTGGTTCTATATCTTGATTATTTTGAATTGCTGCAATCGAATTTCTCTTAGTTTTTCTGTTTAAGAAAAAAGCATTTACTTTGTGAGTGGTAAATTCCTGTGGGAATTCACTTACATGAACTTTGGTTGGGTTCATGTTTAAAACATCTTCAGAAGAGTAAATCATTTATTTGAAATCTAGTGGAGAAAGTCACTTCAATTTAATCAGGTGAATGAATTTAAAAAAAAAAAGAAAAAGAATGGTACTGGGGACCAAGATACATGTGTGAAAGAAAAGGAACAGATCTTCATTTCAAAAGTAAATGTAAATGTCATTTATTTTCAAATCTAAATATTTCTTCACTTTAACTGCATATATGTCTTAACAGATGAAAATGACAATAAATACTTTAAAACCAAAGATTTGATTTTTTATTGTTGGAAAGACTTAATGTCTCTCATAATTGGAGTTTGTGCAGTTTGTGTTTTCTTACCCTTAGACATACAGCTAAGCAACTTTGAAAAGCTTCAGGCCTTTTGAGTAATGTGGCCTGTGATTCCTTTGAGTTCTTTGTGACACTGTTAGTGTTTTGCTGTTTACCATTTACCTCTGGGTTTGAACTCTTCCATCCTCCTCTCCACCTGATGAAACTCTAGTGTAGGCAGCAGCTCTGGGTATGAGAGGACTGCTGGTTAGGGTCTTGGAAAGAGAAGGATAGGAAAGGAGTTCAAAGCTTAATTTCAGCCGAGCCTTCATGATTCCTGGCCCACAGTAAAGCATGGGATTTGGAGTTGAAGTACAGGAGGTTGCATTTTATGAAAGGAATCGTCTCTGGCTTGTGCAGAATTTAAGTCTGTCTCATATAAAACTGTGACCCTCAGAAAGTCAAGCAGCACACAAATATGATCAAGAATTAATAAGAATGTTTTGGATTCTATAAACACAACACGTGAGTTTCCTTGTGTACTACCAGGAATTTGAAGGGTATACTCCCATGGAGACTTGACTAATAAAAAATGAAATTTTTATTTGAAGTTGCCTTTAAATAAAATGTCTGGGTCCGATTAAAGTGTCTGTAATTGTCAGTGACCTGGATGACTTTTGTCATTGTGCACTACCCAGTAGGTCTTCATAGAATTACCTTCATTCTAGTATAAGAAACTCTATTGTCATGCACCTGCCTGTACCTATTCTACTTCATGTTTAGAACAGGTAGCATTCTTTATAAAAAATAATACTATAAAGTTATATGTTAGTCTCTTTGATTCATTAAAAAACTAGTAGTATTACCTTGGTTTGTGTTTTTGTCTGAAAATGTGTGTTTCAATCACATCTTCATGACTGATATTTATTTTAACTAAATAAAAAGAATGAACTAGCTTTATGTATGAGCAACAAGTATTTTTGGAAAATCCTCATACTGTAAACGTATTTTAATATCAACTATGTACCAATCACTGTCCCAGACACTGTAGAAACAATAACAAGAGACATCCCTGTGCTCGAGGAGGCAGTGTCCTCTGGGGAGGCCAGTGGGTGAGGAGGAAACCGCCAAGGACACAGCTGTGCAGTGACATATATTGTTGGGAGTCTCCGGGGCCTGTGGGAGCAAGGAAGGGAGGTCCTCCCACCCCACTCCTCATATATCAGTTTGTTTTAAAGCTACATGGTCTTTTAGTTTTGTGACTGTGTTGAGGGTTTCCAAGACCACCTTCACATTCAGTGACTTACTAATAGGACTCATAGGGCTCAAAAAAGTTGGTATGCTCATGGTTGTAGTTTATTGAATATGTTTGAAAGATAAAGATTAAAATCAGCGAAGGGAAGAAGCCCATGAGGTAAAATCCAGGAGACATCAGGCAGAAGCTCCCCAGGGTCCTCTTCTAGTGAATTGCACAGGGATGTGCTTAAACCTCCCAGCAATAGTGTGTGACGCACAGGCCTTGCTGTCTGGGGTTTCTACTAGGTAGTAGTTGTGCAGCTCTGGTGTGGTAGACCTTCGATACACAACACCAGTCCCTTCCAGAGCAAATCAGACATTCCCTATGAATTACATCAACATGAACTTCTCTGACTCAGTGGGCACAGCCTGAGCCCAGACCTCAGCCACATAAACACATTCTTATCAGACAGTTCTGAAGGTAGTGTGACTGTAGTGACAGCGCTTGCTAATCACAAGACATACCATATGTCTTATTTTGAATTATTCTTGGGTCAAGGGCAGTCTTAGTGCTTTGATTTTATTGCAGATATCCCTAGAGAGTATGGTAAATTTGGAAGTCTATATGTTCTATAAGAAATTTTCCTGATGGTCCAGTAAGGAGTAGTTCCTGAAAAATTCCTAACTTAATGAGAACTTTTTAGGAAATGTACCCTTAAAACCAAGAGAAAAAATTAAGAAAACCTTACTAGAGTTTCACTCAGTCACTAACAGTTGGTTCACCTGATTCTTACATAAGATGGCTGACATGTCTCTCAGGTTTGCAGGCTTCCATTTGACCTTGTTAAATTCCATCAGGAGGGGTAGAAAATTCCAGAAAGAAATTTCAGGTGATGTGGGTGAGGGACTAGCTGTATAGTCATAGTAACATTCTCCCCACGCTTTTCACCTGCAATGTGCTGGAGAAGCAAAGAAATCTACTGAATGGAGACCCCCACCCTTGGCTCCAGACATGTTGAATGTAAGCACACAATTATGAAGGCCACCATTCACCTCCTGATGTTTTAGACAATAACTTCCTATTGGCCCTGACAATTCTCTGTGAAGCCCTCACTCTGGGAAGGGTAAGTAACAGGATGTGCCCACTGAATATGATAGCTCTTTGCCCACTGTTGTACTCTATGGGCTGCCAAGTATAACTCAGTGGTACAAAGTGCTACTTTCCTTGCTTCATGTTTTGAGCTTTTGCATCTAGCACTGACTGTGAAAAAGTGTAGTCCAGAGTGAGTATCTATTGCTGCCAGGACCTATTAATATTCTCCTGAAGTGACTGACACTGAGCGGCTCAACATAGCCTCAGCTATATGCCAGCTTCCTTTCCCGGGAAATACCCGTAACATCTGCAGTTCTGATTTTATTTTATAGCAGATGGGACATTTTTTAATGGCATTTTGGGTCTCTGAGGGAGTGAGAGGAGGAATATGTGTCAAAAATCAGCCCACCTCTGTCTTATTGCAGCTTCCCCATGTCTCATTGTACACCCAGTTGGCTACCTCAAGTGAGTGCTCTTGATGTTCCAACTGGCTTCCAATCTGTTTAAGATGTTGTTTCTTTAATGCATCTCTCAGATTTCCATAATGATTTCCATAGGGGCATGGCCAACTGAGACACCTTTAGCTATCCAGCTTTTCATTGCCACCTGCCTGACCTTGTGGCCAAGGCATTGTCCATTTCCCATGAGTTCTAAGGAGCCTAGACTTCTGGGCTCTCACTGTGGCTTAATTCTTTCATTACTTCAAGGAAACAGGCTTATAATCCAGCCCGTTGAGCTGATTCATTCTCAGTATCATGAATTAGAGTTTGCACTTGGTCAGATTATGAAGGCTTTGAAATAAGTTGCTGTTTATCCATTTTGGATTTGTTACTCATAAACCAAGCATTTCTTTGCTGGTCAGACAAGAGCTATTCATAAGGCATCGCCACAAAGGGATGATGAGTCTGGCAGTTCTTCAGATGGTTCCAAATTTCGTCCTTGAGAAAATAATACTACCTGCTTAGGAATATGATGAAAATCTTGTGTTCTTCCAGCAGAGTGTCTCTGTGTAAAACTTTTCCATTACATAATGAAATCAGCTTTTCCGGGCAATGAGTTCCTCACTAGAGTGTATCTCTTCCACCATCCAAGACATTGTGGGTGTTTAGGTTTCAAGATTATTTCATGCCCTTAGGCACAGGGGCACTGAGTACTTTCCCATAATACAAGCCAATAGTTGTCTCTCAAATGATGTACACCATACTGCCGCATTTGGAGATTTTTCTGGCCTCAAGTTTTCACCACTGAATGGCACTCACAGGCATTTGTCATAAGCATCCATCTTTGGAAGTGCAAGTTTCAGACGCTTCCAAAATCACATCAGAGAACCAATGAAGGCACTGCTTTCTGTAATTCAGACACATACAGTCTGCTATTATGAATGCTCCCATTCAAATGCCTTCCTTCAAGTAGTCGTCATGGATGGGAGCTAGCAACAGTCCCAGGAATGGCAGTGTGTCCTCCAAATCCAAACACTCCATCCAGCCACTGTGCTTCTCACTTAGTTCCAGGAGTAATCACAGGGGTGTATTTTTAGTTATTTTTAGTTGTTGGTCGAATGTCACAGGTGCTCCTGTCTGATTGTTCGGGTCAATCTCAATTTGTTTACTAGTATCTGTCTAATACTGTTTCAGACTAACAATCTATGTAGGCCCAGATAATTCTGTAGGATTCCATGTAGGATGCTAATTAATAGTAGCCCAAGGGTGAACTTACTCACCTTTAGTTTTACAATATTAGATATGGGAAGCACTCCCCTGTTAGACATAACATCCACATCAGTCAACATTCAGGAAGAGGAGAAACAACTATTTCACATAAAGTCTGTTCAAATATTTTAATTTCATCCAAATTTTTGCCTTCATCATATCAATTATTCTATATCAACTGTAGCCCTGTTAGGACCTCCCCAAATTCTAAGATAATAGTGCATTGGATTCCTGTGTCAAGGAGTCCAGGAAGAGTTTTTCTCCACCCTGTGGCCCCTTTACTTACACATACGCACACAGCCTTGGGTCTCCCAGCTGAGGACTGACCAAGGGACCCTGACCTCTTCATCAGTCTTCATCTTGATTAGTGGTCTGACCACTACTACAGTGATTTGAAGTGAGGTTTTTCATTATCATCTTTGCCTTCAAGATTTTCAAGTATCTCTAAATCAGGGGCAATGGAGTGAATTTGTTTAGGTTCCATATTGGGTATAAGCAGGGGCTCCCGTCGGGCCACTTAACCAATAATATAGCTGCATCAAAATCTTTATTATAACCCAACAGGGTCTACTTATTCATTCTACTTCTTAATACCTAAAGATTTCCATGCCAACTGGGACAAATTTCTTGCTTATCCCGTTTGTCTTTCCTTGTGCTTTTGGGGAATTAGTCTAATTCTCTTTGTACCTGTAAAACCCATAGGGGAAACTGAGATAACAGATCTGATAACAGATCTTGTTTGATTTTGCAGCAGTAAATTTATATGGTACACCTATAAAAAAGGATCTCACTGTATTACAGCATTTAGCATGACCTGGGTAAAAGGGGAATGTGGAGTAGACCAAAATCCTGACCACCATAAAGCCAATCTCCCACAGATTGCCTATGTAACATATCATCCAACTCATCTGAGGAGTTCCACTGAGCACTCAAAGGAGGGTAGTATCAATCTACCTTCTCAGGATAAACAACTTATGGCAACCTTTCTCCAGTCCTCCAGGTTTTCTCCACAGGAACGACCTGCTGTGAATTTGGAATGACCTGCTGTGGATTTGGATCATGTACAGACATCTCTGATTATTCTATAGGATGCTTGCATCAACCAAAACATGCTCTTCTACTCTGCATCAGTCAAAGTCAAGAAGATAGTTTCTAAACTAATCACTCACAATCAGTTTTAATAAAGCTCGTTCAAGAAATTGATAATATTGACCTACAAAAAGAGACTGCTCCTTTTTACTCTATCCTCTGACTTCAGCAGCTGATTGGTTTTGCATACTCGCTGCCATTTGGATTATTTTCTCAGGGTGTAGAGGTCACAGGGGTGCTATCTGTTATTCCAGCTTAGCATTTCCCTCTGGTAGTGACCCTGAGGCTGACAACCATAGCTCTGACCAGCTGAAATCCTAACTTGGCATAATGCCAGGATCTTTCCAATACTCTATTTTTCATTTTCGTTTTTACAGATAAAAGTAACCAAGGAACTATAATTTAGCTGGTTTCTCATTGTTTTGTATTTACTTATGTATCTAGTGAGCCAGATCCTTGGGGACTGGGTCTTACATTTCCAGATCTCATGGTTATCTTCATCTCCAGTAGCAGATGGCAGTGCAGCTGCTATCTCTCATCCCTGTTTGGAGAGATGACGCTATTAAAATGCAGAGAGGTTACATAGCTTGCCTAAGTTCACAAAGGAAAAAATGTCAGAGCCAATATTTGAAACCAGGCCCTTCTGATTCCAAGGCCTTGCCCTTAACCTTAAGCAATCCTGCATCTTGTAAACAGGTTCTAAACTTCAAACATTAGAAGCTTCTCACACTTCACTGGGCATTTCTTATATCATTCCATAGGGATTTCCAGTTTCTAACTGTATCCCCCTTCTTCCCCTTTTGAGATTGGGCAGTTTGCTAGGTCTTGCTCAGCCTCAGACGTGCATAATAGATCAGGACATCATCTGGGATTGTTACGGTTTGTATGTAGATGGTCCCCCAAGCCTCCTGTCATGGAAGCAGCTGAATTTAACGTTTATGATTGATACATTGTGTAGCGCTGGGATTGGCGGTGTGAGTTCTGCACCCACCTAGGGGTGGAGCTGACAGACTATGCAAGGTCGGAATGGGGGCGTGTTTTTTTTCCCCTTGTGCGCTGTTTGCTCTTGCTGCTTGCAGCCACTATGAACGGCTGCCCCTCAGTCATGCCACTGTGCCTTGGAACCAGTTAAGTATTTACTGAAACCCCCAAAACTGTAAGAAATAAGCCTCTCCTTACTTCACTTCGGGTGTCAGGTATTTTGTCTCAACAACAAGAGAAAAGTAACCAAGACAGGGATGTTTGGCCTTCACGTCTATACCCTGAATCTCTGGGCAGGAGATAGTAGTTTGAATAGATCAGTGATTCTCAGTCTCGCCTGCAGGTTGGAATTACCTGGGACCTTTGAAAAATACTACTGTTTGGGTTCTACCCTAGATAGTCTGACTTAATGGGTTGTAGAAAGTTCATTGGTTTCTCCCAAGAAGGTATATTCATGTTTCACAACTAGTAAATGTGGCTTACTATATTACATCTTTTTGTTCACACAGCAGCTAGACTCTCTTCTTAGGTTTTTAAGATTCACTTTTTATCTGAGACACACACTTTCTTTCACTTTTGTGGTTTTCTGAGACATGGTCTCACTATGTAGTCTAGGCTGGCATTGAACTCATGGCAATCTTTCTACCTCAGCCTCCTGAGGGTTGGGATCACAGGTTGGCTCTCCATTCACAACTCATCCCTTATCTCTGCTTTCTGGTCCAATGATGTGAGCAGATTTCCACCATGCTGTTTCTGGGCCTTGGAGCCAATTACCATAGATTGAAAATATGAATCAAAATAAACCTATCTTCTTGGTTAGGTATTAGATATTGTGTCCAAGAGACATGAAAATGACTAAGATAGATTTTGGTACCAGAGAAGTAGGGTTGTTACCATGGCCATACCTGACTATATGGTTTAGAAGTCTTTGAAACTGGTTTGTGGTAAGAATTTAAAAAGTTTTGGAGATGCCTGCTAGAACTCTAGAATAGAATAAACTGAGCTTGATGGAAAATTTTGGTCTGTTCTCAGAAGACTAGAAGCTGATAGAAATGTAGGTGGTAAGGGCCATGCTCAGGAAGTTTCAATTGGAAACAATGATTCCACTGCTAGTTGGATTCAAGATGATGCGTGTTTTCCTCTATCAGAAAATTTTTCTATATTTTGTCCATGCCCTGAGATTTTATGGAAGAATGAATTTAAGGGTGGCAGACTAATTAATCTGGTAGAGGAAATTTCAAGGCGGCCCAGTAATTAGGCTGTGAATGGCAATGTTAGCTGCTGTTAGATCTACTATAAAAATCAGAAGCAGACAGCGGTAGAGAAAAATGTACAGTTTAATCATGAAGGGGGTGTCTGCAAAATTGGGCCTTGAAGAACATGGTTGCTAAAAAGATTGACATTAAAAAGAACACAAGTATTTTGCATCAGGACAATAGGAAAGATGGCTTGAGGGCATTTCAAGAATAAACAAGACCCTACCATTTTCCAGGCTCCAGGGTATAAAAGAGTAAAGGTAAACTTCTTTGAAAAAATTTGCTTTCACAAGAGATTCTCAGGGTATCCTGCCCAAGAAGGATTGCCTCGGGCATTGGTTCTCAGAGACTTCATTCACAAAGCCCAGCCACCCAGGCACTTTAAGGCCACTGCAACTGTGATCCAAGGGGACTCTGCTACTAATGGAGCTGGTAACAGACCTTGGTATCATCCATATTGTGCAGGCATAGTAATTTAAGGGTTGTGGAGTCAGAGAAGTTTCAACCCAGATTTCAGAGGCCAGGCAATGTAATCCTGAGAGGGCAATGTATTAAGTTGTGAGAGTGAAGCTGAAAATGCAGTGGAGACCCCAGGAAATTGGAGAAACCAGAAACATGAAAGGATGAAAAAACCAGAAATGTGGAATGTCTAAGCAAAGCTGTAAATAGTGAGCAGAGCAATCCCAAGAGAAAAGCCATGAATGGCTGCAACTGGCAGTGCCATGAGAGTAGGACCACCCTATTTCTTCCTTTTGGAATGTTTATTCTCTGCCACTATATGTTGGAAGTGTTGAACTTTTTTTTTTTTTAAATGGGGGATCACAGCTAAGACTTTGCCTGGAGTCTCAGAGGAGACTTTGGACTTGGACTTTTCAGCAATGCTGGAACTGTTAAAACTTTGGTATCTCCTAGAGACAGAGTAAATGCCTTTTTCATGAAGAGGTAAGCATGAGTCTTTTAGGAGTCAGGGCAGAAGGTCATGATTTAGATCTAGAATATCCTCCCAAAGTTTCATGAACTCAGAGGTGAGACTTTTGGAAGGTGATTGGATCATGGATATACTTCAGATCAGCTTTTTGGTTTGAAAAGTCTTCAGTTTCAGTTTTGTCAGAAAGAGAATGCTTGCAAAGTTGGGGCAAAGGAATCCGTAGTTTCTGAAAATATTAGCATTAAAAAGAAGCCAAATACTTTGCTGGATACTCAACCCCATCGCTGAGGTTCTATTTCTTTCTGAAACTTGAAAGGGTATATTCAAGCCTTTCAAGTTTCAGAAAGAAATAAAGTCAACAAACTCCAGGGTTTGAAGGATCATTTTCTGAATGCCAACACCAATAAAGAAGGCAATGAGAGTTCTGAATTCCAGTCTCCATTATGCTGTTTCTTGGCATAAGGATAAAAAGCACTTTCTCCAATATGGTCATGGCATTACCTGTTTTGCATCACACTTGTAGGATCTGTTGACCTCTCAGGATCAGTGTCTCACTTGGGAGATAGTAACCCAAAACTCTTGAGACTGAGAGATTTATAAAATAAAAATGTTTATTAAGCTGTTACAAATAGCAACCAGAAATGTTCTGGGACAAGTTCCTGCATCACTGAGCAGTAGGGTTACAAGGCTGTGGAAAAATAGACAAGTATCTTTATAATGAAAAATTAAGGAAGGAAGGCATAAATAGTTTGCATTGGCCCAGCAGTGGTGATAGACTAGGAGAGGGTGGGATAATGGAAAGCAGGAACAACTTTTCAGGTTGAAGTGGTCCGTAAGAAGTCATTGTTGCTTCTGGACTGCTCGGAACTATCTGTAAACATGATGCACTTATGCTAAGAGGTTGTAATGAGATGTTTGTTACGGTTTTAGTAAACGTTCAGGAATGTAAAATGATTCTTTTCTGGTTGATTGCTAACCTCCCCCACCTACCTTGTCCTCCCTTTGTTGGACTTTATAATTAAATTTAGGACATGATAGAACTTTTCTCTTGTCACCATAATATTACTAAATGTATATTTGGACTTCCTCATTCTTTCTTAGAATGTAGCTCTTAAAATCTTTGGCATCTCAAAAATGATAGGTCTTATGAATGCTCATTAGATGACTGTGGGTGGAATCTCCTATGCAGGTTCAGATAGGGGCTGATTGCAGAATAAACGCTCAGACAAGGTTGGAGGGTTAGGATTTTTAGCCCCAACCGCAGCCTCAGAGCAGGAGGGAGCTGCTGAGTGAGAGTAGGAAAAACACCACTTTGGTTTTTTTCTCTATCTCCTCTGCCACACTCAAGGGCTTTATCTACACTGAAACCACTGGCCCTATCAAAAACAGTCCAGGGAACATAGGTCAGTGACAGAGAGGTTGCTTAGCACATGGAAGATTCTGGGTTCAATCGCTAGCACCATGAAACAGACAAAACAGAAACAAAAGCAAAAAAATCCCTGATCACTAGTTTTCTAATTTTACCCTCCTTAAAGTGTTTGTGCTATGTCGCAGCAAAGCTCATTTGTTGCAATTTCAGTTAAAGGTTCTCAAGGGACTAAAATCACTGCAGGTGACATTAGGAAGGAGAGAGAGGTGAGAGGACTACTTCTGGTCCTTCCTCCAGGTCCTGGACAACTGAGCTCATTTACAGCGAACACTTTATGAATGAGCATTTAAGATTTACTCTTGTCCCATCCTCACTTCGGTGATTTCTTTGAGAATTTCCTAGATTGGAGATTGGGTATTAGTGGGTGGTCTATGCCACCTCATTTCCTGATGCATGGCTGATTGCTTCTGGTTCTCAAGGCATAAGCCACTCGATGAAGGGAGACTATGGAAAATGCAGGTTTGCAGAACTTTCACACAACCTACCAACCAGATTATGAATCTAAATTTTTATACGATCTCAAATATCTCTATCGAGTCTGACCATTATTTGTTTGTCTGTTTATTTTTGCGATACTTGGGATTAAATCCAGGGCCTTATGCATGCTAGGCAAGCACTGTACCACTGAGCTATCTACCCTAGCATCTGACCGTATTTTTAAACAACAGTGATACATGGAATCTGAAACTAACAAGAGAGTGACTGAATATCTCAAGGATGCTATAAAAATACTCTCACAAAAGGAAATCCATATTGATTTCTTTTTACCATACTGTTACCATACGGTTAGCTCCAAAAAGGTTCCTTAATCTTTCTAAGCTGGAAATGGCTCCAGAAGACTGATGCAGCAACACATGTGTAGGATGAAAATTGAAGGAAACCAGAGTAAATAAACATTTTATCAGCTGGAAGGAACAAAAGAATGGGTTAAAACTTTGACAGGATTGGGGTTATAGCTTTGTAGGAGAGCTCTTGCCTAGCCCAGGAAAGGAAAAGAGGCAAGGGAGAGGAGAAAAGGAGATGTACAAAAGGAATTTCCATACAGACTTCTAGACCACATAAACTACTGCACACATTCAGAGCACACAGTGAAAAGAAACTTTAAAAACACTCACTAAAGACCAAAATCACCTTAAAATGTCTTGGCGAGGACAGTGAATAAGAGTGTATCTAATGACAGTTTCCTGCCATAAATTATTTTCTGATGTCTTCTGTAAGAAAAGCCCAATATCCTTTGTTAGCAACTCTGTTCTTAACCTGGGATGCTCTGTGTGACTTTACAAGTCTTTTTATTCCTTTGATGTTAATAATGTCTGGAAAATTTAATGAAAATTAAAGAAAAGTGTTACTGAATTTTTTAATAAGAAAAAAGACTGGATAGCCTCATTTTGGAATGTAGCCAATTAATTGTAAAATTAAACATCTTCTCTGGAGTAAGCTACAAGATTAGAAAACCAATTGCTTTCTGAGGGATAGGGAAATAAAAGCGAACACAGTGCATTATTTTCAGATATTCAAAATATATTTAAGAAATATACACCTGGAGCTGGACGTGGTGGTGCGCACCTGTAATCCCAGCACTCAGGAGGTTGAGGCAGGAGGACTGTGAGCTTGAGGCCAGCCTGAATGGCATAGTGAGACCCTGTCTCATAAAGACAAAATAATAATAATAACAATGATAATAATAAAAAATAAAAAAGAAAGAAATATATAACTGTGCTGCTAGTCCAAGTTGGCTGTTAAAACATGTACCTTCAGGGGTAATGTGAGATTTTGGTTCACTCGTCAGTCTGTATTTCTTCCCATTTTGCCATAACCGGCTAAAATGGAGGCTTCTTGATTGCTATGCATAACTTACAGGATGCATTACTCACAAATGCAAAAAGAGCCAAAGGTGGGAATAGGTTTGGCTTTGAAACTCATTGCAGCTGTCAGTGTGCGAGAGCCCAGCAGTGAGCATGCGCAGCCTGCACTGCCTCTCTATTTCCTCGGAAGATGACAGCAGCGGCAACACTTCTACTCAGCCTAGTGCCTTCATTTGCCCTGTGGGCTCCTCCTGGGCCCCCAGACATCTTTCTGTGCAAGCACTGCAGCCAACAGCAGCATGGGCATCTACCTCTGTGGCCCAACATCTGTCCCACAAGGTGCTGAGTGAGCACCAGGTCGTGAGCTGCTGGTGTCGCAGAGTTTCTCATCGGCTGTTAGATGGGAATCAAGTGTTACCCACTGCACATGTCAGAGACTCTGCTCGAGGGCTGCGGTCCCTGAATTCAAGAGGCATTCAGAGTTCTCGTAAGTCCAGACCTCTACTGGAGTCTTGTGACCCTGAAGATAGTGCTAGATGTACATCGTCCCGGCAGGCTTTTTATCTGTTAGAGAAAAGCTCAGAGTTAAGAAAATAATTCCACAATAGACATCAACATTTTTCCTTGGGGTCAGACCTAATGCTTGAAAAGTCTGAGCTGTCTCATTCAGAGGGCAAGGCAGGCATTTTTCCTCAATGTACCTGACAAGGTCCTTATGCTATTAACAGCCCAGAAGGTACAAGACAGTTCATGACAGCATTCCTGTGCTGGCCACAGGGGCAAGGAACAAGAGTTGCAAGAGAGAACCAGCTTCAAAAAAACATCATCGTGGAAGTGGCCTGTGTGTCCATCAACAGGTGAATGAATAATGAAAATGTGATGTTTACACACAATGGAATACTACTCTGTCATAAAGAAGGATAAACGAGTCATTTGTAGGACAATGGATGCAATTTGAGGCCATAAAGTTAACTGACATAAACCAGACACACAAGTTTTAATAGTTTAAATATCATATAGTTACTGTAAGATGAGAAACTCAAAATATAAATAAAGGGCAATATAAAAGGTAGATTAATAGGAAATAGGGAGGTAGATCTTTCTCAGATGAGAAGGGGGTCAAGAGATGCAAGGAGGAGGAGAGAGTAGAGGGAAGGGGGTTGAAGAAAGGAATATGTTATACACATCCACCAACTCTACACAAGGAAAGTAAATATTATGTACTGCAAACATGTAATAATGTTTAAAAAATCATACCAGGCACAAAGACTAGAATTTATCAGAATCACGTCTCTGTAGATTCTAGACCTGAAAGCTCTGAATTACTGACCACAGGCTCTATAAAGTTCCAAAATACAAATACCAATCCCCTCTTTCTTCAGCTCATCTGGTTTCCTTAGGAAAGAGGTACGGTTATGAGAAGGCAGTTGCACTATTTAAGGATGGGGGTGGGCTCCAGTTCTTTCCATATGGGACTAAATTAGTTTAGGTAGATCCCTTCAAAAATATAATTAGAGGGTAGTGGGTATAACTCACTGGTAGAGCTCTTACCTAGCATGCACAAGGCATTATCCCTTGGTATTAGCCACTAGCTTTATGAACCTCCTGGGTTCTTCAACCAGTCATAAATTGTCCTTAATGTGTAGCTTGTCTCTACCTACCTTACTTAACTCACCTACCTCAATTGGGCTAACCTGCCCTAATTTACTTCGTCCTTCACTCAGGCCTACCCTTGTGATTTGAATCACTTTACTTTACCTGTCAGACCTAAGATACTGTTATCATCCTCCTTTGTGCTTTTGGTCTTACTTAACTGGTTTTTGTACTTTGCTGTTGCTAGCGATTGAACCTAGGGCCTCATGCATGCCAGGAAAACACTCTATCACTTAGCTATATCATCAGCTGTTTCATCTGGTATGAAACAGTTGACTTTATGAAGTTGTCCTCAACTTTTTGGACTAATTCTTGTCTCTAAATACCTGACTTAAGGGCTGGGGATTTAGCTCAGTGGCCTAAGTGCCTGCCTGGCAAGTGCAAGGTCATGAGTTCAATCCCCGGTGCTGCAATAAAATAAAATAAAAAAAATAACTACCTGACTTTACAGCAGCCGTGTCCTCTCACTTTTGCCTTTATTAATCTGCCTGTCTTCACTCACTCCAGCTAAAACTCCTGACTTCATTTACCAGTCTTAACAACCTGGCTATAAACCATGACCTCATACCCATGATTTGACCACCCTAGCCTCATCCTTAGGGCTTTAATCTCTTAGATTTAACCTCTTAGTCTTACACAGGTACCTTACCAATAGCCTTATGCTGCCCCATACCCACCTGGCCTTATCCCAGGGCTTTATCTTCCTATGCTTTGGTTTTAAGACCTGGTGTGAACTGTGTAACTTTATTTAGCTGGCCTCAACTTCCTGGCCTAGCCACTTGGCTGTACACACCTGACTTTATTTAATTCCTGACTCACTCATCC
>RJWT010024929.1:5000-16299 GCA_004365215.1 Cuniculus paca | reverse complement strand
GTACATGGATGTCAAGTCTATTAGCTTCCTGTCCGAGCAGACAGAGTCAACCCTAAGGCCAATGTTGGGTGTGCTCTGAGGGAGCACTGACTTACCTCAGGTGGACACTATGCCTGCTCCCTCTGTTCTTCTGGGTCCTTGGAGATTAGAATGGCAAAACATTTTACACATTTCTCTACTTTTCCTTTTAGACACCATTGTATTTGGTTAGTGAGGACCAGAGCCAGAATCAAATGAGATGTTTCGTGTGTGTGTGTGTGTGTGTGTGTGTGTGTGTGTGTGTGTGTCTTTTTGAGACAGAGTCTCGTTATACAGTTAAGGCTGGCCATGCGCTCACTTTCTAGTCCCAGCTGATCTCGGACTCACATCCTCTAGCCTCAGCCTCCCGAGTGCTGGGATTACAGGCATGTACCACCAGAATGGGATTACAGGCATGCACCCAGAGAATGAGAATTTTGACTCTAAAACTGAATAATATTTAAGCTGAGAATGGGACAGAAATTGTCCTTTCCATGATTAGACATTGCTAATAGAGAAAGAAATTAGACAATTAGAAGACAGTGTTTTCATTTCCCCAGGAAGCACTCCAGGAAAGGCCCCATTCTCTGCCTGTGAAGTAAACCTGGCATCTCTGGGACCTCTTTGTGTGTGGGCCCAGCAAGGGTTTCCAGGCAGCTGCTCAGGCTAAGACTACAACCTGTCTGTTCAGGCTACTGGGCTAAAGGAGAGCCCTATCTAGCCTTGTAGCAGCTTACAAAAAAAAAGCTAAACCTAGTCTATCTAGTCATAATGTTGACAGGGTCAACTGGTCCACCGGGGTTTGAGTCTCAGGCCTGAATTCTCATCTCAGTGGTCTGTCTCTGCCTGGTGAGTTCACAGCTCCCCTCTCCGTTCATTTCCTGGTTCCTTTCTGTGAGCTGTCAGTATTTACATGCAAAGATGACTTCTTTGCATATAAATATTGACTGACTTCCTGTCCCTCAGATGAAATGCAGATCTTAATTCTGGTGAACTCATGGGTCTGCCCACAGGGTGTTTGAGCACATGTAATCTGTGCCTCCTCTAAGCCTCCCCTTGAAACATGTGTCACCACATATGTGAGCTACTCTTACCTTCCTGAACTTCTGCTTTAACCATGAGAGTGTACTTCTGTAAATAGAAGAAAGGAATATAGTTCCACTGTGTGCCTCTTACTGTCCAGATTTGTGCAAGCTTGGTTTCCTGTTCATGAGAAAGTGAGGGCTAACCACTCTACATACTACCCACGCTCCTGGTCTTAAGATACAATATTGACTGCATCATCTTCTCCAAGCCAGACTGTGATACTGGATAAGCTAAAGTGAACCGTTGGTCTCCTGCAACCCACAGCAGCAATCCCAGACACTAGCATGGGGACAGGCTCCATCCAGGCAACACTCACACAGGAGCACAAGTTGCCCTAACTCTCTGCTGTGGTCCTCTTCTGGAGCACTGGGTCTAGCTGTGTTCTTTCTACTGTTGCCTGCTGGGGACAGCCAGGGCCATATGACCTCTGGTCAGATATCCCTCAGTCACTCACATTCTTCTCCTACCTGTAGGAGAGAAGGACCCTTCTTGGTCTACCACACACAGCTCATGCATACCATTCAGAAATTGGAGATCCTACCATCCTTTCCCACATCCTGAGATACTGCCATGTGACCTTTAACTTTCTGCATCTTTGTTCACCCCATCATCCCCCCCACCCCCGGATGGCTTGGGTGACTTCTGCAGAGCCAGTCTCATCTCTTGTCCTGTCTCATACAAACACAGGTAGGCTTGTGCTGTAGGGTACTTCAGCATCACCTGTCATACCTGTGCTAGGTCACATTTCTAGGTGAACTGTGACCACCTATCTTCACCAGGATGCTTACAAGGTCCATGTATAAGAACAGTCTGTAGATGGAGATATGCATGCTGTTCATCAAAGGTTGCCTGGTGAGGTGTTGGCTGAGGGAATCAGGAAGGCCAGGCACAGGCTCAGGGAACATCTTACTTCTGCCTGTCAAAGGTTTTTCCATCTTCCCACAACAGCCTCAGAAGCTGTCTGAGAAAGAGACTAGAAAAGCTGTGTCCACTGGGCCTGGAGAGACACACAGAAGAACACTGTCTTTCTGGGGCCTCAGGAAGTAGAGAAGGAGGAAAATCATCAGAGACATTCAACCCAGGGCTGTGCCTCATGCATGTGGTGTCCTAGGAAATGGAAATACTGTATCTGCCATTGGACTGTAGGGTCAGAACCCAGAAACAACCTTTAACAAGGGTGTTTGCTCAGAGCACAGCCTCTGAAGATGGACCCTGGCTAAAGGCAAGCAGTAGACTCTGTGAAGGCCAAATCAGGTACAGAGAAGGATCACCCATATTGAAGCAATAAAGAAGTAATCTGAAGCTGCCTTGAAATGTTTGCATTTAAATATCCAGACATTAAAGGGGAGGTAGCGACCAGAAAGAAACAGGAGGATGTGAGAGAGAATTAAGTAGCCATCCCAGGCATAGGAGTCATAGTTCTGTCATTGAAGCACCAAGCCCACAGGGGACTCCTGCATGGATCCACCACTCTAGAGCTTGGGAATATGTGGCCAGATCATGCTCTGAGAAACTCTCCCAAATGCAGCACAAAATCACCCAAAGGAAGGGATGTGCTCTTCCATTGTTGGGATTCAGACTAGGTGGTGGGATGTATACAGTACAGTCTGTTACTTGCATAATATACCTGGAGAAATTTTTGATGAGAAATATTGATGATTTTAGCTGTAGAAATACCATCCATAATCCTTAAAAGAGGACGTACTCACAGTTGTTTTCATGTGTCTGTCTCTTGTTCTTTCACATCCCTGTACTTCGCACAGTACCTGTAGACTTGCAGAGCCCACATTCTGGGCCTTTCCTGTTCTTTGTAAGCCAGAAGATAGAAGAGTGGTTGAGATGACAGTATTTTCCTTCCTGGGCCTCTCTCAGTCTGTCTTTTTGCTCTCAGGCCTACTGTACAGCTGGTGGACACAGGCACCCAGGGAGTAGCTGGCAATGTTCCCCAGCTAAATACAGTAGGCATTAGCTTTTCACATGGTGGAGGCGGGGTCCAGAAGTTTACTAAACCCCTGTTATCACTTTTGCAGTCTCATGGAGGGCCCAGCAATCCCTGAGGCTCTCAGCAATCCAGAAGGAATGACAGAGCCCCTGATGCAGTGTGCAGCCTGGCTGGATGCCTATTTCCACAAGCCTGTGGCCATTGAGGGACTCCCCTTGCCTGCTCTCCACCATCCCACGTTCCAGCAAGGTTGGTAACTATGACTTTCATGTGCATCCTTTTGGGCGCCTCACTTAATAACTATCACTGACATCATAGCTCATTTATTGACTTCTCCAACCCACTATTTACACATCATCTAAACACAGACAGCATGTGGCCAAACTGAAGGACAAGAGCTCGTGATCTCCACCCATTCCAAGTAGGTTTGTTAGTTTTGGCATGTGGTCACATAATTCTTGGCAAAGGCAGTAAAAATGATGCATGCAGATCGACTCTTGACTCTTGCTGGCTGAAAGGTTTAAATAGGAACACATCTGAATAGCAGTAAATTTTTCAATAAGCTTATTGTTAGCTTAAACTATCTGCCTGCCAACAACACAGAAAATGAGACTTGTACATGGACAATTAGCCACTTCCATAAACTCACTTGGTGACAGCTGCATCATAGACAGCACCTTTGTATCTTCTCAGATAAATTTTAAGCTTAGCTTCTCAGACTTACCATAGTTAAAAGATGAACTGACATTGCTTAAATATAGCTTGCTAAAGGTATTTAAAGTCTTTGATAACCTAAAAACTTTTTCCTGGCATTTCTTTTAACGTTTTTGTTTGGATCTGCTCAACACAGAAATTTAATTATAATAGCTAACATCATTCTAGATGCATACCAGAAATTTATTCTGCATAGTGATTTTTATAATTATTTTAATGTAAATGAATATATATTCATATTCAGATGTATATGTGTAGATGTATATGTACATATCCTTAAGGAAAAAAATTGCCCTTTGATTTTAGATATGATAGATTTAAAACAATCTTGAATTTCAACATAGTGCTTATTGAGTACAATTAAACGTATTCTAAATGCTGCTAAGATTTTCAGCAAAAACAAACTTGGAGTTTTCATTGAAGCAAATACAGAAGCCCCTGAGGTTGCACTAAATCTGAATTTACTAACAAGGTCAGACAAGTATGAATACATAAAACCAGGAACTTTTGTATGTGTGTGCAAAATGCACTAAAGTACAGCTGCAGTGAACCAGGTACCTTATTCTCCCCTGTAACAAACAGAACTATCTCAGAAGGTTTCTCTCAGCAGGGGCTCCATAATTTCTAAGTGGAGGGGGGTGGACGAGTGTTTCCAGGACTCTGCACACATTCAAAGAACCTCCATCATCACCCACAAGGTACAGAGGCCAAGGGAACTGTCCAGCCCCCTTGCCATGCCCCTGCCCAGCACATCACCCTACTTGCTACCCCTCCACTATGTGTCCATCCCCAGGAGTTGTGAGCTCACTGATTGAGCACATCTGACCTTCCTCACACCAGGCAGGAATGCCGTTGGATAATCCAAAAAAGTGAGATGGGTTTAGTTTTTTAAGTAGGAGCTGGGAACCTTAGAGCAGCCGATTCCACTATCCAGTGTCTCCATTTGGGGTTACTGCCCTATCAGGAGCAAGGCGGACCTGCCCAGCAGGCTCTTCTTTACAAAACAGGATGGGAAGTATCTGTATAATTGTGTGTGGGGTAGAGTAGAGTATATGAGTCTGTGAAATCCTAAATGTAAGATTTATTGTATAACTTAATGAAAAATGTATAGGCCAACACTGCAAGAAAATTACTAGGGTTGTGGCAAGTCAGATAGTGGTGCTGGTCATAGAGTGATGGCCCAGCCCCTCCTGAGTCCAGAGAGTCATGTGCCATATGCCAGACAGTCCTGGAGAAGGAGCCTTTGTGGCTGTTTATAGTGCCAGGACAATGATAATGGGATGATCAGTTACTCCTCAAACTAGCAGGGAGGCTTTGTGGCCTCATTGCTGCCCCACAGCAGTGTTTGCTGTCCCCTGATCTGGGGACTGATCATTGGGACTCCTCAGGCACATTCCTAGTCCCTCAGGAGACTTTTACCCCTGTATCCTTGGCTTAGAGATCTACACCAAATCCACACAGGCTGTCTCCATGCCTGCAGGTCATTCTGGGTCTTAGTGACCAGGAAAACCTACAGTACCCATTGGGATAGGGTAAAGCCATCCAGCTGCCCCAGCCCTGCAGTACAGGCAGGCACTTCTAACTGGAACAAGGTCATCTCTGGCTCAGTTTTGGATGATTAGAGCTCAGGCTCTAGCACCTTTCTTTCTCTTGATACCCCAGGACACCAAGGCAGGTGCATGCAGGCCCAGAATGTTTGTTTCTGGGGCCTTCTCCTGGGTTCTGCAGTCCCCTGAGCTGGGGCCATCTGCCACAGTTAGTGGTTGTTGCTGGGGATAGGTTTCTCACACCTGGGCATGTGAAAGTCAGGTTTTTTTTTATTTTGTGCAATCATTTACTCCTGAGCAGGAATAAGTGTGTGGCTTTTACAGTTTTAGGAAAGGAGGTAGTGTCTGGTGCTAACACAGAATTAATTGGTACTACCCCTAGATATGCAATGCCCCTGTCTTTCTGGCATTTATTGGGGTTCCTCTTTGTCTGGTTTGCATTTTATAACACCAGTGACATCAGCAGTGAGGGAGAAGTTCCACAGAAAGAAAGTCTTCCCACATCTCAACACCATCTGGAAGCTGTGGGTTCATAGGAATCAATATTCTGATAGAGAGGAACAGGCCCATTTGAAGTAGATGTTTCCTCAACCAGTTCCACTTTCTATGCATTTTAATTTTTAGATGTGTTTGACATACTTTTGTGTATCATTTTTCATCATATTCTTCTCAGATTTTATCCATTGCAACCTGTTTAAAAAATATAATTGCTTGATGCTTGGGTTTCAGAACATTGACCTTTTCTTTCTGAAGGGCTGGCTTGCAACACTTATGACCCATTGGTACCAGGCTCTCCTTCTTCCTCATGCCCAGCATGGCCAATTTTGCTCTGGGCCTCCCTTCCTGTTCAGGAGACCACTTCTCCTTTTCAAGGTCTTTCCAATAGCAAATATGCTATTCCTGGGTAGGTGGGTATATGTGCATGCATGCGTGCGTGCGTGTGTGTGTGTGTGTGTGTGTGTGTGTGTGTTGTGGTACTGGGAACTGAACTCAGGGCCTCTGCACTACATTCCCCAACCCTTTTTTTGAGATGGGGTCTCACTAAATCATTAAGTTGCTCAGGCTGGGCCCAAACTTGCAATCCTCCTACTTTGGCCTCCTGGAGGACTGAGATTACAGGCATTCACCACTAAGCCTGGCTCTGATTATTTTATTTTTTTAAGGCCAGGCCAAAAGAAAATGTATTAACTTGAAATTGCTACTTTTGTAGGTTAGAATAACCTTAGACTCCTTAGACCTACCAATGTTATTGCCCAAGTAGAGAGAATTTTATGTGGCACAACTTCTTTTCTTAGAGAATTTCCCAAGGTTGATGAGTGGCAGGTCAGTTAGATGGGCATTTGTATGGAAACACAGTTAGGCTACCCTTTCCGATCTGGAGTCTGGGGTCTGTGCAACTGCCTTATTTCTGGGCTGCAGCAGGTGGGATTGCCCCTGGACAGGGAAGGCGAGGTCCCTAAGGGAAGGCTATCTTCCCATCGAAGGAATCAAACCAGAACCCAACTGTTGGACAGTGTGTTCTACTTTCTTGTTAGATTGCTGTCTCAGTAGTAGTCAGGTCATTTCCTAAAATAACATTAGTCAAAGGGGTTTTTTTTTGGTTTGCTATAGTAGCATACTAAAAATTTCAGTATTCTGCTGAAAGTCATTTTCACTTTTCTGACTCCTTTAGACCTAGCAATCTTATTGCCCAAAGAATCATTTTAAGGAGGCCAAATTTCTTGTGAAGGTCAGCTTTGTGTTCACTTTTCCCCAACAAATGCTTATCTCATGAAACCATGATTCTTAAACTTCATCTTTACTTAATGTTCCTTTTATCATGAAATACTATTTAAACTTTGTTCTTATCACTCCCTGATGTCTTTATATTTCATGTATTAAACATGTTGATTGCTTTGTATAAGTTCCATCTTACAGTGGATTTAGAGATCTTTGTCAAAAGTAGTGAGAGTAGGAAAAGTAGTCGTTGCCCAGAGCACTTTTTCACAGTAAGCTCCAGAGGAGTAGACCTCTGGGATACTGAGTGGACTTTGAGATACAGAGTAAATGTAGGCACACTCTGCACTCTCCCATCTCTGAGGCCTTTGGCTCTGAGATTTCTCCCAGCAGGTGTGGCTCAATGATTTAACACCCAAGGGACATAGAGTGAGACTGCTCATCCCAAGCCACTGAGCTGGGACCTGGATTTGAACCTCTCTCCCACTGCCAGGTGTCAGCAAGCTCCCAGGGCAGGGCAGGGTGCTGGCCACCTACTGTGGCCTTATGCATGGTGCAATCAGCTGGTCCTTACTGAGCTGTCTCACAGAGGATGGCTCTTAACAGATGAGTTCTGAGTTTTTCTTTTAAAGTGACTGCAATGTTCCCTTTTAAATGGAATATTTAACACTTTAATAATTCCTTTGTCACAGCTATTAGTTTAGCTATGAAATCCAGTTGCGTGGCAGCAATAAAATCTGCATTTCTACACCTCTGGCTACGCGTGAGTGTTGTGACTCCCGGTACAGAGCCTCAGAAACAATTCATGTTATCATATTTGTGCATCTCCATGGAACCCCTTATTTCTAAAGGGCCTCTCACAAAAACCTGCCAGAGAGTTACAGGAAAGGCTTTTTGGGGGTGAATTAATTTCCCAGTATGTCCTACAAGACCACCTCAGTGGGAGCCAGGGGAGCCCTGGAAGGCAGATGATGAGCAAGGGAGTGGCAGTGGAGTAGGGGGACATCTCCCTGGGTCCCTAGTGAAGTCAGCTGTTTAAAAATATACCTTGGAGAGCCAAGCAAGGGCTCATCTTGAACGCTTCACCCTGCTGTAGTAAATGGCCCAGCCTTGGCTCTTGTATCTTGGCAACCTGCATCTGCCCTGTCTTGGCACCTGTCATGTGCCAGGTGGTACCCATCTCCTGGGAAAAGACACTCAAGCCTCTACCTGAATGTCCAGGGCCATCACATTTCTCAGCCTGAGTTTGTCTGCAGAGGTGCCACTGCTATGAGGGGCATGTTCTCGAGCCTCCCTGTAGTGCCCCAGGAGGGTGCAGGCTTTACACTTGCAGCCATATTGCTTTGCTATTTTTCCCTGAATTTAACCAAACAAAACAAAGACATCAATGTGAAGAGAGCATAATGGCTAAGATAGGGGGTACATTTATAGAATTTTCTCAGGTAATAGAACTGTTCTCCCTTATTTTAAACAAGGGCTTATAAAACTTGTTGACCTTGCTGAGATATTATCTGGTGGAGATGAAAGGTTTGTAAGCCTCCAAACCATTTATTGATTAAATCAAGCTAACAACTCTGAACTTAAAATACATGAGAAAGAAACAACTAGTAGTGCCTGCCCATGAGCCGGGGCAGCCACCATGGAGAATGGGAGGAGAATCAAGAAGCCAAACCGCACCCTCCCGTGAGCCAGGGGCAGCCGCCATGGGAAACTAGAAGAGGATCAAGAAGCCAAACCATGCCTTCCTGCGAGCCAGCCCGTGCACGGGCTGGAAGACAAGAAGAGCAACTCAGAGGAAGTCAGCCTGAGACGATAGCAACTGAATTAAAAAAATAACTCAGTGCTCGTATTGTTTGATTAACTTTGCAGGCCTAAAGCTGGTAGACTGAGCATCTATTTGGAGGATAACAATATGCATTATAGCAACTGCAGGGGATTTCCTTCTGTCTTGTTTTTGAAATCCAATATTTTATTCCATTTTACTGTTTTGTTTTATTCCTGTATCTGGTAACCTGAGCAACTATTTCTAAGATAACAATATGCAATATAACAACCATTGTTAAATTCCTATTATCTTGTTTTGAAAACCAATATAGTTATTGTCGTTTGTTGTTGTTGTTGTTTTACTTCAGTTGTTTTTTTGTTTGTTTGTTTGCTTCTTGATTTTTCTGCGTTTTCTTTTTTCTCTTTAAAAGAAAAAGAAAAAAGAAACAGCTAGTGGAAATGTAATTCAGTCAATCTCAGAGCTGCCAAGTCTTTTCCAGGACCCAACCCAAAGCCTGGGCAGGCATAACAGGCCCATGAACTTGAAGGTAACTGGATCCATTTTCAGATCTTAAATTAATAGTGGAGCCCACAGCCAGAAACACTGTCCTTATCCTCATAGAGAGTAAAACTGAACAGTTTTCTGAGCTTTAGAGCAAGAAAGAGGCCAGTGATGTAGTTCAGTGGTGGTAGGGAGTTTGCCCATCATGTATGGGCTCAGTGCCCAATATCAAAAACAAAACAAAACAAAAACTGCATGGAAGAACAGCCATTTCCTCCAGAGGGCCCCTGTCAGTGCACAGGTCTTGATTCCTGAGATCCAGTTCTAAGATACTTCCTTTCTCAGTGGAAGGGGCTCCCCACATGGCTCCTGTCCCTGCTTCTACCAGCTGCCCAGGCATACTAGAATGTTCATGTTATTTCCAGCCCCTTAGCAGAATAAAATGCTAGGTGCTCCCAAAGACAGGGCCCTTAGTAAAGGATTTCTTGAGGTTGAAGGGTGCAGACTGAGCATGAAGCAT
This sequence comes from Cuniculus paca, assembly GCA_004365215.1. Lineage (NCBI taxonomy): Eukaryota > Metazoa > Chordata > Mammalia > Rodentia > Cuniculidae > Cuniculus > Cuniculus paca. The sequence goes on along the minus strand of RJWT010024929.1, from coordinate 6,490 downwards.
TATCGCAGAGGGGGATCCCCAGAGGGTCCCAGCAGAGTCCCCACAGAGCCCTTGAAGGGCAGCTCTCTTGGTTTGTTCTAACCCTGCCCACTTAGCGCCAGCCTTGCCTGCACTGGGGCTCCACCCCCAAGCCCTTCAGCTAGACTGAGCAACTGCATCTTGGCACATTGGTGAATTTCATGGGCCAATGAGCCTGAGGCTCAGATCATGTCTTAGTTCATCATTTCTTAAAGGTTTTTAGTATTTGCCAGGCTCCTACCTTGGCAAATGCCATGAGCACTTGTTCTTTTCTTCATACCATGTAACATCTTGGATTAGGAGAAAGTTTCTTATGATTCACATAAGTAAATTGCTTTTTCAGTTGCTCTTGTATATCACTTCCTTTGTGGAGCAGCAGTTGTATATCAGAATCCTCTAGAAATCTCATCCAGAATATTCTGCCCACAAACTTCCACACTTCTCACCCTTCCCCAAGACATACCAAAGTCTTTGTCTAGACAAGCACATCTACCCTGTTTTGAGAATTGCTGTAAAGTACCTTACTAAAATAGACCCAGGGCTAGGATGTAGCTCAGTGGCAGAGTGCATGCTTAACATCCACAAGGCCCTGGGTTTGATCCCTAGCACCATAAAGGAGGACCCAGCTCTTATGAGTGTTTTTGCTGTGTTCTTTGCCTTATACTGAGTTTACCATTCCTAATAATAAGGTTTGTTTGAAATATGTAACTGTGCATATTTAAGAAGTTTTTTGCTATTGTGTGTTGACATCTTAAATTCTGGGTTATGCGTACATATGTATCTGATCTAGGAATTTGAATGTAGCCAAGCCAAAGGGTGGGAGAGCACATGCACAATTCATCTTCTTGACTTGGGAAGACTGAGCCAGTCCTGCTGCGTGTGAACAGCTCTACTGCCAAGTTGTTGAAGCATTTGAGAAGATGCCCCAGGGTGTCTAAAGATCCTGTCCAGGAGACCCCAGGAGAGTGTCAGCAAAGCCAACCAGAACCTTCAGGGGATCTCTGGATACATTTAGTCAAAATGTGTCTCTCCATTAAAACAGCCAGAGAAGTGACATGATGGATTCTTCTGAAGGACCGTGAGCAATAAAACTGGCCAGCAGAAAGGGAGTGTCTAGACTAGATGTGGACTAACCCTGCCTAAGGTAGACCCAGTCCTGAGATCACCAGTAGTTTGAATACTCATACTTTACACTTGCCTGGGGGAAAATGTGAAACACCCACCTCCTTGCTGTGGGAGTCACTGCTCAGGACCTTCTGGTAGTGGCTAGAGCAGAACCATCACCTGTCAGGCTCCAGGAAATTCATAATGTCCCTATGCAAAAACCCTCTGACTCATCAGCAACTACCAAGGCATCAGGAAGCATAGCTGCCCCAGTTTTATCTTGAGTCTAAGAGACAGTCAGAACCTTGTTTCCCTGAGGTTTCCATGAATTCAGGCAAGGTGAACTAGAGAGTGCTTTTGCACGGTAC
>RJWT010024929.1:0-2500 GCA_004365215.1 Cuniculus paca | reverse complement strand
CATTTTTTTCTGTCTTCTTTTTAGAGTGCTTCCCTGCAGCAGATAAATATTGAAACCATTAACACCTTTTGATGTGCATTACAGCCCACATCTTAGACCCACGTATGATTGGCTGAGGTGTCTCTTTGCTGAACACCTGGCTGGGGACCAAGCCTTTACCTGGGGACAGTGAGAGGGAGAGGTACCTGTTTCCCTTTCTATAAAATGGCATTTGTTTTCAACATCTCATTGGAGGTGCTGTTTATTTGTGTTGAAGCTAATGCATTTAAATATTATTAATGGCCCAATTTATACTTAAAAGCCTGTCTCTTATTAGAGTTAGGGTTAATACTGCTCCCAGCTCTTGCCTGGCTCTGGCCTGAAGGTGGCCACAAGAACATGGAAGAAACAACCTGTCTTTGCTCTTCAAGATGTTACCATGCAAACCTATGTGCAGTGATGGAGAATACAGAGCTCTATGTTAGCTGACTGACCTGGTTGACCACAGCATCACTCCAGTGCAGGACACTGGGCTTTGGTTTGGTCTCTAGAATGAGATCTTGGTTTAAGGCCAGGACTCCTGATCCCTTCAAAATGTATGTAAGTTCCTTGACCATAGCTACATAGCCAAAGTAGTCTGCTGGGCTCTAACTGCTGAAGACTTAGGGAACACTGGGCTCTGACCTGAGAGTTGCAGCTAAGAAGGCTGAGGGTTCTTTAGGCTGGGTGAGGCCTTTCATGAGAGTCCTTAGGAATCCCACTTCTCTCTCCATGGTGTAATTAGGTAAACCAAGACTGAAAGAATTCAAGAATAGCACCACCAAGCACAGGGCAGAAATAGCTGCCTCTGCTGCAATTAAGGATGGACCCAAGCCCTGCTTGCTTTCTGTTTTCTAGGATATTTTTTCCCTCCACACAGCTGACCCAGGAGTGTTTGTTTTGTCTTCCAGTTTTTCATTCATCACATTCTTGCCTTAAGGTAGACACAGCCTGGCTCTTCCAGCAGTTGAGGAGACAAAGGCAACCCTTTCCTTTGATCTTTTTTATCTGGTGTCTCCCCAAGGTGTCTGGGGGCTGGTTCCTGTGGCCACCAGGTACCAATGTATCAGGGGACAAGGGTGGTGTGCCCAACCTATGCTAAGCCTTGGAATGGCTGGTAGAAGCTGCCACTTTCTCATTGCCTGCTATGTGATGCAGGTGATGGCACTGTTCGCAAGTGCCTGAGCGACCTAGGGAAGCATTCCCACTCCTTGTATGGTTCTGTTTCAGCTGCCATAATAAAGTGCCACAGACTGGAGGGCTTAAACAATAGATATTTCTTTCTGATGGCTCTGGAGTCTGAAGTTCAAAGTCAAGATCCTGGCAGGGCTGGTTTCCTCTAAGGCATCTCCCCCTGGCTTGCAGGTGACTGCCTTCTTGCTGTGTCCTCATGTGGCCCTTTCTCATCCTGGAGTCTCTCAGCTCTTTGTGTGTGTGCATGTATGCATGTGTGTGTGTGCATGACCTCTTTCTCCAAATGCATTCACATTCTGAGATACTAGGAGTTAGGACTGAAACATTTATGAATTTTGTTGGAACACAATTTGGCCCTTAGCCCCCTTTCTACCCCTCTAATTTCCCAAGAGGGAACAATAGTAATGATGTATAAAATTGTCATGAGGAATGAAATTAGGCCACCAAAGACTTAGCACAAGAAAGACTTATTTTATGGACACTTGTTTTCTCCAAAATCCCAGCAGGAGCTAGTAATCCTCAGCAATGGGCTCTGCCCCATCTATGAACTCAAAGAAGACTCAGACCATTGTTCTGAAGTGCCTTTCTCCAAATCCAGTGACCTGATGAAGGACATCCCCCGAGGTCATTCTTGTGCTTGCCCTACCTCATGAGTTGTAGAGAGTGTGACTGTCACAAACGGACAGTTGTCCAGAAAGAATCTTTTTCTTTGTCATATCTCTTTCCTGAAACTAATAGAGCTAGTTAATATTTTAATTAGAGAAAGAACATTTATTAACCTGTCATTTCTCCTACCTACTCACTGTTAAGTTCTAATAGCTGATTGAAGATACTTCTGGATTCACATGAGCCCATATAAGCAGGCCACTAGACAGTGACTATGTCAGGGTGGGGCGCATCTCTCCTGGCTCAGGACAGCTCTGCTCCCGCAGCACCTTTCTTTTTGCTGTTTTATTTATTCCTTCATAGGTGGTTACTGAGTACCTAGAGGTATTCTTCAATATGCAATGGAAAAAATGAATTCTACCAGGGGCAGCAAGAAAGAGACAGACAGTACTTAACTGAAGGTCACCTAACTCTGAGCCATGGCGGCACTGCGGGTACTATGAGCAAGGAAGTACTCCTGAGACTCAGACAGGAGGACTTCCTTCTCCGTCCAAGCATCCAGCCAGTGCCTGATTTATAGCAAGTGACTGTGAATATGACAACAGGTAAGAATAAACACAGTATAAGGCCTCTTTCAGAACATTATGTAAGGTCCCAGAGCCTGCGTTCCCTAAGCCACATA
>RJWT010024928.1:0-16310 GCA_004365215.1 Cuniculus paca | reverse complement strand
AAAAACGGTGATACTAAATAGAGTTTGCATATGCACTCTTCTGCCAGCCTTCAAAACTCCAATTCAACTTTGGAGTGGCTGTCCAAAATTTGAACCTGTTGCCACTCTTCTTAAATGAGGTCCCAGGTTCCTGCATTGCCTGGGGAACAGGTTCCAAACCCTTCCCTCTGATGTGTTCTGAGTCCTTTGGCATCTGACTCACTGCATGGTACACAGGAGTTACATAAATGATATATCCTTTAGTCATAGCAGGTGATTTTTGTGACCTCAGTTCTTTATTTGTATGGTGTGCCTTGACATGGAACTCTTTCTTTTGCCTTCTAAACTTTTACTCACTCTGCAAATCTGAACTCAGATAGACTTGATTGTCCCTGCCACTATTTCCTTCCCAGAAAAAATTTTAACAGATCTCATATCTGTAATCTTATATCATTGCAACAGTGTTAGAAATACAATTCCTATTCATAGGATCAGCTGCCAAATTTGCACTGTCCAGTGAAAATGAAAATTGGTTAGTCTTTGCTTTTAAAAGTACACTATTAATTAAGACTTTCAAGATGATAGCACAGGGCAGTGTGGCAAGTCAGAAAGTGACATCCCAAAGAGAAAGTTTTGAAGGCTGACTCAGAAACAGGGTTCCTCTCTGACCTCCAATCTTCCTGTTTACTGCTTCTTTTTCTCCTGCCAAAGTAAATCGCAGTAACTAGACTTTGTTTTCCCCATGGCAGATCATAGATACTACAACCCATTTTCCCTAAAGCAAACCATGAAGCCTAAAAATACTATTTTACTTTTCTTCCCCCCTTCTATCTTGGGCCATAAAGAAATTCTCTAATTTCACTTGTCTAATGATCAGTCATGCTATCCCTATTTCAGAAAAGGTCTTGCCCCACACTTGTGAAGAAAGAAGAAAGAAAGGAAGGGAGGAAAGCAGGAAGGAGGGAAGGAAGGAAGGAAGGAAGGAAGGAAGGAAGGAAGGAAAGAAGGAAGGCAGGCAGGCAGGCAGGCAAGCAGGCTCCACAGAAAGGTCAAGAATAATCTGAACAGACAGCTTTGCTGGATCCCCTCCATCTATTTGCATCAGTTCCCAGTCTTTTCATTCAATCACATTTCTACATGGCTGCCCATGTTTCATCAAATATAAGCATAAAAATGCACACTCACCGGGAGATTTTGGGTCTTCTTTCTGAAGCCTCCATGCATATAAAACTTTGATTAAATAAATTTGTTATGCATTTGCCTTGTTAATCTATCTTATGTTATAGAGTTGTCAGCTATGACCTTTCTGATGGGTGTGGGAGGGAATCAACTCCTCTCTCCCCACACATAAACCAAATGTGAGGCTCAGGGTCTGTGGGCTATGCAAGTCACTCACTCCTAGGCTGGATCTAGCTTTTTCATAGCTGCTTGCTGAAATGTTAGCCTGTGCCCCATGCCTTTCCATGCCCCTATTCCTCTGAAATTCACCCTTTGATCTCTGTATTTTCAATCATCAATGTACAAAGTTTCACAAACTTGGGGGTTTAAAACAATACAAATTTATTTTCTTACATTTCTGGTAGACAGTGATCCAAAATCTATCTCATAGGATGCCTAGGTAATTATGAATTTCAGATAAATAAATCCCTTTCTGTGTATCATGCAATATGATCTAGGGACCCTATGCTGAAGAAAGAGGTACCATGGGCCATGAAAAGTAAAAACCTTATTCCTTACTCTATATGCATCTGGGATTAAAATTCCCTAGGCTTGCTAAGTACCAACAGGGGGCCTGTTTGCTACTTTCTTGTAGTGTCTGTGCTTCCTCCTTTCCTCACCTTCTACAGGGAATGAGCTTCTGTTGCACCAGCAAGAAAGAACATGGTCATTCTCCAAGGTCCATCGTTAAGAAATGGAACTACCTCTTCCTACACTCAGCTGAGACGCCAAGAACAGCAAACGCTCCCCTTCCTTCATTACAGGAACTTTCCAAAAGTTGCACCAACTCCTCAATGGAAAACATCCACTGAGAGTTACACTCCAAGAGTCTTGGATTCTCCATCCTCCAAAAGTTCACCTTGCAGCTTGTCCCTATGCCAGTAATACACATCCAATCCTAACCCATGCCCCACTCCTCTAAATAGCATCCCTCCTTAAAATTCCACTCAATGAATTTTGACCTAAGATGCTGCCAAAACTTTAGAGATGTTGTTCTTCCTTACCAGGATAGGCAGTGAGCACAACTTTGCAACATCAACAGTGTGTCCCAGTGACATCCGGACAGACAGCCGTGGACAACTCGTCATGGTCACCAGGAAGCTGGGTCTTGATGCTGTGGGGAACCAGCTCTTGTGCCTCTTGCTCCTTTGTGTCTTCAATGAGAGAATTCAGCAAAGACATATGGGTGGCTGTGCAGAAGTAAAGCTGGAGTTCACAGTAAAGTAGATGCAGAGGGATTTGTAACTTGAGAGAAAGCAGAAAGTGCCATACGGATATCTGGACTGAGTGAGAATTTGGATATCTTTTATACACACCAGGGCTACTCCTGGGCTTCAGGGAACTATGGTGATTATGACACTTATTGACAATTTTCTTAGGTATTACTTTGGAATTGAAACTATGTCTTCCCTGTTTTTTTCATGTGGTCAGTGTTTCCTCAGGGGCCTTACTCATGTAAGAAACTTAAAAATTTATGAAAGATAAGTTCTAATCTAAATCAGGTTTCAGCCCAAAGCAGGAGGGTCTTTAAAGAACATTCTCCTCTATCATTGAGCCAGAGTCTCTGGAAACCAGGAATGTTGTATGCCTCATTCTAGAATAGAGGCCCTGTAACTCTGGGTTGCAGAAATAAAAATTATTATACATGTATTATATACTGAAGTCTTCATTTCTTCAATGAATTATAACTGGAAAAGCACACTGTTATGGACTGTCTTTGTCCCACAAGCCTGCTAATCTCTAACTACCTCCCTAATACTGCCTCTTTTGGGAATTCCTCCTGATGAATCCTAAGGCTGGGAACTCACTTCAAGGAGATTCCAGAGCTCTTCTCTTGATTTTGATGGTATCAGGCATCATGGTCCCTCAGCCAAGTTATTGGTACAAAATTCTGAACTAAGCTAAGCACCCTGGGTACGCTTTCATCTGCAGTGGGTACTCCATACTGGAGCATGAACCAGCATGATGAAGGGACTAAGGGAACTAAGATGTGATGGAAGCAAACCTGTAGGGAAATGTTAGAAGGTGGTGTACTCTTTAGAGCAAGCAAGACCAGGCTACTTAGCCCAGATTCTACAGGAGCTTATTATAAATCTGTGCCTCAGAGATATTAACAACTCAGAATAATTGTTACAGATGAACCCACAAAGTCTGTCCACAGAGGTCCAGTAGACCCCTACTGCCAGTGTGGAAAAGGCTAGTGCTGCCCCTATTTACATACTTACTCCAATATTGCTGACATGTAAATGTCTGTTATTTCTTTTTTTTTTTTCAATGAGGGATGTGTCCCTGCTGACAACTCAATTTTATTTTATTTTATCTTTTTATTTTAAAGAGGACAAAACTAAGGAAAATAAAACAGAATAAAGCCAATCAAAACAAACCAGTGTAAGTGAAACAGGAGTTCAAAACATTACGAAATTGACAATAGTTATCATAATGCCTTTTGTTGTCTTCAAAATAGCTGCAGATACCTTCGGACATAGAAAAAATTAAACAGAACAGAATAGAATAGAAACAATAAAAAACAAAACAATGGATACAATACAGGACTTCAAAACAAGACAATAGTAAATCCAAAACTGCTACCATAATACATCTTGCTGTCTTTGAAATAGCTGCTCATGCCATCGGATATAACGTAATCAAACAAAACAAAAGAGAATAAAACCCAACCCAACAGAATAATGAAAATGATACAGGACTTCGAAACAAGACTATCAGGAATCAACAATGGTTTCCACCCTCAGAAGGAGATCCCCCTGCATGCCACTATCTTCTGAACAGATGATCAGAGCACTGGCCCTAGACCTGCAAGGTCAGTGAAACACCAAAGCACCACAGGCATCCAGTTGCATTTCACCTTGGTAGCTATCATCACAGCCTGTGTTTCTCCAGATCAGCCAGTCGCTTATGGAGGTGGAAGGGATTGGTACTTCTTGTTTACCAGCCCGCGAGCTGGAAGGGGCTAGGATCTGTCTGTCCCCCTGCCAGTGATGGCTTGCACATGGTGCTGGTTTGCAGGTGGACCTTGCTTCCTGGTGGGGCCTTGTTCTTTCCCTCTGCAGTCCTCAAATGGTGCTCTCACAGGGAAAGTGTCCCCACTCTGGCAGTGGCCTACACATGGCATTGGTTCCCAGGTGGGGCTTGTTCTCTCCCCGACAGTCTGTGAAGGGCACTGAATCACAGGGAAAGGCTTGGATCTGGCTGTCTCCACTCTAGCAGTGGACCACACATGGTGCTAGCTCCTGGGTGGGGTTCAATGTCTGTTATTTCTAATTTCCTTAAAACTGATTATAATATTTGCTTCCTTCATTTAAATAATGAGCTAAAATTTTCTTAACATGTATTCTTTTTATATCGCCATGAGAATTATAGTTTTTAAATTTTGAAGTATTATCCCTTAACGAAGTCCAATTCTGATAGAATTAAAAAAGAAGGAAAAGAGGGAGATTGTTACGGAAAGGGATGGAGGAGAGGGAGTTCAAATGATACTCAGCTTGACTAAACTTTAGACAGATTTCTTCCTGACTGTAGCCCTATACCTCCCTTTTCTTAGATCATTTATTTTATAAAATTTGCAAATGTGAATTGTTTCTTTGTCCCTCTGAAATGTTAACCTTCTCCAAGTCTCTTGCCAGTTTTACAACCCAAGAACATCTTTCTCAAGGACCTGGCAGCCACCACTTTGAATGTAAACCCCAAGAAAGATAGAAACCCTTCCTCTCATTCCTGTGGGAGGGAAAAAGCCTAACTTAGACAAGACCAACAGGCAAACCCAGATGGCCTCCCCCACCAACTTCCCTCCTCTTTCTATACATATTCCCTATTGCAGCATTTTTGATCCCTATTGAAAGAGTCATGAATAAAGTTATGCTTGTTTGTTTAATTCTATCCAGGGAAATTTTTCTTTAGTAAAGGGGAGGAGGAAATAGAATGGAAAAGAAAGGAAAGGCAAGTCTCATCAACAAAATTCCAATTTCACTGATAAATGAAAATAGCTCCCTCAGGTTCATTCAACTAATACACAACTAATACGTATCTACCCCCAGATCCACAGATCTGTAGGAGAACTGAGATTTTATCACTTTCTCCTGTTTCATGCTGTGCTCCACACATGGGCTCTGAGCTGAAATACCTACTTGCAAGAGCTATTTGCAGTTTTCAATTGTGTTTTACTCCACAGAAATCCCCTGGGCCAGACTGTTTGTGGCTTTTGCTAACAGATATGCCAACGGCCATACAACAGCTTTTCTTTGCCTCTGTGTTCTGTATGTCCAGAGGCAGGCAGAGGATGAAACATCCTGGGTTGTCACTGATGGCCACAGATCTGCTTTAGCAGGGAGCTCTCTGGGTTTGTATTCTGGCCACGTGTGGAAACTAACTGCACATCAGAAACGTGCCATGATTGCAAGCAACTCTGTAAAATATTCATTCAATATTAGCTTGCAACGTGGACTCCCATTAGATAATGGTAATGGAAGAGCTTTGGCTCCAAAGAAAAAGAAAAAAAAGTGTGAGCCTGAAACCAGTAAGAGTCAGCCAAGTTTTCTGAATGTTTCAAACAAAGGACGGGCATCAAACCCTCAAAGTTAAAAATACCATGACTTTTGCAATCAAGAAGGTAAGAAACAAGTGACAAGGTCAGCACTGATGGGTGAAATTATATAGTTCTTGTCCTTGCTAAAAACTATAATAAAATATTTTATATGGTAAAAATTAACCTAAAAATTCCAGATGCATTGAAATTACACTAGCACAAATTATTTTCTCCTAAAACATAGTGATCTTTGGAAGAAAAATAGATTTTTTTATTTGAGCACATGATTTGTTTAATTAACATGTATTGAGAAACTTAACTGGTTAAGTTCAAGACTACTATTTTTAAATGATGCTGATTTATAGGATAGCACAAAAGATAGCTATTACTAGAAGCTAACACAAATGAATATTTAAATACATACTGCAGTAAGGATTTGAAAAGGAACAATTCGTCACCTTGTTAGCAAACAGAAAAAGTAAGTTTGATCTCTGGAGCCTTAGGCTTCCTGGGTAGGTAATTTTTAGGCAAAGTTCTTAAGATGACTAAAAGGAGGTGGGGGAGCGAAAAAGAGGGCCAGGATAGAAGGAGGTATACGAATATTGAGAAATAAAACAGAAGAACTGAGAGATGCCAGACCAAGCAATGATTTACAGATAAGATTAAGAAGGTTAGCTTTTGTCTTAAGAATAACAAGTCTTGAAGGTTTTTCAAAAGGCTGCCTATTGAAATATCATTCTGGTTGTAGTTGAAAAACGGCTCTCGAAAGGGCAGATTACAGAGAATGGAAGGAGGTTCATCAGGAGTTAGTGACCAGCTGGCTACATGGAAGATGATGGTAGTTTGGAGAGATGATGGCCATGAATGTGAACAAAAGCAAACAGATTTGAGTAATAAATGGGGAAAGTTAAACTAGCACCCATCACATGATTAAAGCAAAGCAGGTTAGAGTCTCTTCTAGAAAACTGCATGAGCGATCAAAGTGCATCATATGACCAAAGCAAAAATGTATTTGATTCTTTTTGGGGGTGCTACTTTTATTAGTACATATCGGACATAATCATTGTGGGGAGTTGGTACATGAACATGCTACATCTTAATTCATTTTATATCCTTTTCCCTCCTCCACTTTGTAGAAGTTCGTTATAGTGGATATGCTGCTAAATTAGATTATATCCCCATCTTATTACTAAGTCGCTAATCCAAAACTCTTTCCTTCAAATTATGACATCTGTCTTCAAGACTAGAAAAGGTATTTGTCCTCCATAGTTATTCATCCCATAGTTGTCATTAAAATCTTGTGAACAAATTCCATTTATTCTTCCCAATTCAAAAATCTCAGATTGGAGTTTATTCTGCAGAGTCCACCATTGAAATATGATTTGTGCTTTTGTCTCCAAAAGAAAGATATGTTTTCACTACTGCTAGGACATAGTTTAGAGGCATGCAATCACTCTGATGGTACAAATGGTCTAGTTCTGGGATCTTGTACCCTAGTCCATGTGTGATAGGTTTTTATAAAGTTGACAAAAGGGTGAGAGAAAAAATACCTAATTACCACCATACAGAGAAATGGCAACTGAATGCCAACACCTGCTTCTGTTGTAGAATAAACAAACTGCTCTATAGTAGTGGGTTTTAAATTTTGGCACAGGAACCAGATCTCAGAGGTCCTAAATAAAGGATGTTGGTTGGGTGTCAGGAATCTTCACTTTGAACAATCACTCTGGAAGATTCAGGTAGTCCTAGGGCCATATATGAAAAAAGTTCTATATTAGAAAAGTCCTTAGCCCTTAACTGAATTCAAGAAAATACCAAGTAGTTCAAACAGGCACAGTGAATCTATTTGGAATATAATATTTGGGATTATACAGAGGACCTCTGGATCCCCAAGAAATGGAAGAAGCAGGGAGGTTGGGAGTGGAAGGAAATGTAAAAAAGAATGTGTCATATACATATACCAACTCCCAGTGACAAATGGAATCATTATTTACTGCAAATATGTATTAATAAAAATCTAAATTTTTTAAATTACAGCACCTGTAAAAATGCATGTGTTTCTGGGTATTCTGTCTGCCTGGCTTTCTTTAGAATTCTATATACTGTTATGTACACTTCACTGATTTAACATTTTTTCCTCCATAAACTTCAATAAGTTGTTAATGCATTTCTGCATGGACACATTTTTTTCCTTTGAATAAAACCAACACTTCCTTCAAGGATTATGAGTTTAAAAGAAAAGATATTTTTAACTAAAGCAATTTCAAAATTGCAGCTAAATAAGTGTCTAATAGTCATCGCCAGAGTAATAGATGTTAGATATCATTAATAGATCAGAGTGACAGGAAAGTACTGGGTCTTGCTCACACCACAAGATGAAGGCAATAAACTTCCTTCAAAAGTGAAAAAAAAATGGAATTCGACATAATTGGTAGGATTAACTAGCTATAAGAATAAGCTCCCAGTTTGTCATAAAATGTCATTTAATATATGCTAATCCAGTTGGATCAAGAAGAATATGTTAGAAATGATCCTTGTGTCTTAAATAAAATTATATAGTCCAGTGATTAAAAACACAGTCCCACACTAACAGTACAATTGTGATCATTTGATAATCTAAGTCTCAATCCTGCTATGAGTAAAATAAATATAGAAGTAGAAATAATTTTATGACACAGAGGTGGGGATTAAATGAAATATTAAATAAAATATACTTAGATACTGCTTAATTGCATCTTTTTGCCAGATACTTTTACTATAAAAACTTGGAATCACACAGTGTTGGTTAAACATTTTTATAGTATTAAACAAGAATTAAAGTCAACATCAGGTCTGAATGGGGCTTTTAAAATTCTGTTTCTTATTCAAACCCCTTGTTTCAGGGAAAGTAATCGACATAATCCAAAACCCACTTATACTTAAATTCCCTCAGCAAAGGAAGAACAGCGTGAAAGTCTATCAATCAGCTGAGGCACTTACAGAATCCCATAGATGATATCCTGCTTTTACTAAAGATCTAAAAAACCTGTACCCCACAAACAATGCATAAGAATCAACAGAGAAAAGGCAGGCTAGACAAAACACAGCAAAAAAATTAAGAGGTCATCTAAATAAATAGAAGTTTGTACCCATGTTGTGGCTTGAAAGATTCAAAACTGCTAAAATTTTTAAATTCATCTAGAAATTTAAAGAAGTCTTAATAAAAATCCTAGAAGACTTTTTATTTTAATTGAAAAGCTGATTCACTGACCATTTTTTAATCATTTCTAAAGTGTACAAATAAATGAAAAGAATTGAGAACCATACTTTACACCACACTTACACACAAAAGCTCAGTGGATAGCAAATGCAGCCTAAAACCTCAAGACTCAAACTATGGACTTCAAGAAAAGATATCTTTGTATCTTAGGAATAGGCAAAGTTTTATTAAGCCACAAAAACAATGACAATCAAAATAAAACATGGTAAGTTAGGCTTCATCGAAATTAAATCATTCTGTTCATCATAACACACAATTAAGAAAAACAACTAAGCAAACCACAGACTGGGAGAAAATATTCACAAAACATGTCTCTAGCCAAGAAATACCCAGCAAATTTCACTAACATGTATAAATGATTTCTGCCACTCAATACTGAAACCTAAACAAGCAAGCTTTTAAATAGGCAAGACTTTACGAATAGTTACTTCACAAAACAAGATATACTGATTAAAGTTAAAATTTGTTAATAACATTGGTTATCAGGCAAACACAACTTAAATTTACAATGAGCTACTATTATATCCCCAGGAGAATGACTCATAAAGACTGAAAACACCAAATATTACATCAATACAACCCCTTCAGGAAAATTTCTGTTTCTAAGAAAACAAAACATATCATTGCCGTATTACCCAGCAGTGCTACTACCAGGTATCCACCCAAAAGAAATGAAACAGTCTCACATAAAGACCCAATAGCTCTATACATTGTTTGAAACTATCAGGTAGATACAGATCAGTAGCAAGTAGTAGGCAGTCAGGGATATAACTCAGCAGCATAAGCACCTTCCTGGAAAGTGCAAGGTCTTGAGTTTGGCATATCAAGTAGTAGAGCATGGAACACTAGACATTATATAAACATAAGAGTAGTTACAGCATAATAAATAGCTGCTCTTGGGTGTGTGCAAAAGTCTCAGGTATCCTAAGTATCATAACCATCTGGATAAATGAATATTTACTCTTTTTCTTGAATCAGATTTCAAACTGAATAAGCTGCCTTCTTTTAAATACTAATTCAACCATCATTTGTCTTTCACATTTAGAAAGAATGTGCACGTCAACAATCACTAAAGATAAATACTATCTTTTTAAGGAGCTCTTGCTGTTTTAGGTACATAGTACTAACCTCATATTTTCTCAAATAGACCTGCTACAGAGGCACTGTTACTATATCTGTTTTGTAACTGAGTGTGTCAGGTGACATAAACTTGGATTTATCCTGGAGTTTACAGTCATCATTCAAAACTAAATTATTTTTCTCTATGCTCATAGGTCTCTTTTACATCTAAATTCCTTATACCAGTTCTTAATTAGTTGAGCTCTTTTGAAAAAGATACTACATATTTCTCAAGCTTCAGAGTTAGGAACTAGACCCTGATCTGAGGTGTGAAATATTACCCAAATATTATGAGGCCCTGTTTAACTAGACATCAACCTGTGCAGATGAAATTTCTTTCCAAACTTTTGTCAAACACTAACAAAATTCAACACCTGAACACACTTTGATGGTGATGATGATGATGATGATGATGATGATGATGAAAACATTTATTGTTTCCTAGGTATTACCTACCCTGCTTACTTTTCTATCTAGCTTATGTAAAAATCCTCAGGACATAGAATCCAACAGTGGCATCATTAGCCCCATGTACAGATGAAGTTAATGTTTAGACAGATAAAGGAGCTTGCTGAAAGTCACCCAGCCAAACTCATGCTAAAATCCGAGTGACACAAATCTGCCAGTCTTTACTGTCTCTTGACCAAAAAGAAAAATAGTCAATTATGCAAGGCACTAATTAAACCTCCTCAAGGTCTTGAATAATTCTCACACCTTAGAGAAAGATGTTTTGTTAAAACCTGCTGAGGTTTTGGCTTCTGCAGATGACACCGTTTTCTTAAAGGTCTTCGCTTTTCATTTTTATTTAGTCCTGCTGAGAAAAATCTTATCCATTTTTTTGAGACGCTATCTACAGAAGATATTTTACATTTGTACCATGTTTTCATGTACCATTAGTGATTTTTCCATGTGTATATTTATATTTAGACCATGCACCTTATATTTTATTCTCACCCTATCATCAAAGAACTTGAGAAAAACTCAACTACATTGATAATAGTAATGACAGTCTTAATACCTGTCATTTTATTTTCAATTTTCATTATTCCAGAGTTCAAACAAAGTCAAATATAAAGTAAGAAAAAACAAATACACGTGGAAAATATTCTGAATTCTTTTTTTCCTTTCAATTTTTATTCACTCTTTTTTTTTAAACAGGAAAATATTCTGATTTTTATTTCTGCACATCCTCAAGTGCACAATTACAATCATGTCACACATCTCTATATGATTTTCTTTTTGTGTATTTTACTTTCTTTTTTACAAAGTATACCGAGGGAGGGACATACAATATTTAATAGGCTATTTCTACAGAACAATAGATTATATTATGTCCTTGTAAAAATCTGTACCTCTTTAAAATATTTAACAGAAAGATTCATTTTTGTTTAGCTTTGCTAATCAAAATTGTTTTAAGAATTAAAACTAGGCTGTAACTAATGTCAGTATGTAACAGTGACTACAATTTAATTTTCTCTTTATACAGACAAACACATTTTATATTCACTTGACCAAACCCTTAAATAGCTTTGAAAGGTTTCAATATTATGCTTTAAAAAGAAAACAAGTGCACATGGTTCCAGGTTATGTAGAGAGAAATATAGTGTGTGATATACTCACTCTTCTTGTAACCTATTCTCCCATGTAAGAAGTACAGCCAGGACTGCCTCTCTGTAAATTCCCCATCTGTGTAGTCAGCCCACTTGGGATTGAAAATACTGCATCTGTATTGAACATCAATCAATGTTTTTCTTGTCAGCATTCCCTAAGCAATAGAGTATTACAACTGTTTACATAGAATTTATATTCTTTTAGGTATTGTAAATAATCTAGGGTTGGTTTGAAGTATATGGGAGGCCATAGTTAGGTTGAATTCAAACACAGTGCCATTTTATTTAAGACTCTCAGCATCCATGAATTTTGGCATCCATGGGCCTCATGGAATCAGTCACTCCTGGATACCAAGGGACCATTTTATTTAGTCTGAGTTTCTTCAGTACTATTATTCCATCTTTTGAAGAGATAACAATGAACATTACCTATGATGGTTTCACCTACAATTTTTTTTTTGGCTCTATAATGGTGCAAAAGCAATACACATGCAGTGAACGTTGTACTTCAAATTCTCAATTTTGACCCTTTCTAGGTCTGGTAAATGCTGTATGATATCCTTTCAGGATGCTGGGCAGCAGTACTAAGCCACAGCACCCACCAACTCTGCTGTCGGGGGAGGGTGGACCCCCAGTCGTCCCCAGTGTTCTCTGCTTCGAAGCTGTGATACGTGGTGCACTTGATATAGATGCAGCTGTGGCTTAGGACATTTTCGACCCTAAAGCAGGTCTATTGGGGCATCACCTCATAAGTCAACGAGCATCTGTATCAGTTACTCTTTTATTTACAAAGCAATACTAAATACGCCTGTTGCTTCCACCCTGAGAACCTGCTATTTTTCCCTGATTCTTCTGGTGATTCGAAATGACTTTGGCAGTTAGATTTTATAATATTTCCACCACCTGAAATATATCCTGGTCTCAACTTCAAAGTGATTTGATTACATTATGCAGATTTGTTTTCTCTTAGGTTTTAATATTGAGTTATCATTTCAGGTTTTTCCTTACAACAAGAATTAAATACGCTGACTGTGTATAAATTATGTTCTTTTAATAGTTAATAAAATCTAATCCAACGCTATTACAAGCCTAATTGGGTTTACTTGTGCCTTGGCTTAAGGTCTACAGAATAATAAACTTAAAGGTCTGAACACAGTGAGGTTAATTATGCTTAAAACCTGCAAGGCAGCTAGTTTTACGTCCATTACACACACACACACACACACACACGCACACACACACTTCAACAGGAAAAGGAACCAATGAAAACCTTCCAAAAAGGAGTGAAAATCACACCTTCCTTCTCAGATCTAGGTGCTGTTACAGCTCAGGTTTTTAACAATAGTGCTGGCTTTGTTCTTGCTTCACGATAGTTTCTGCCAAATTATTTGTCCTCCAGGGCTGCTCAGCTCACAGCTCTGCTCAAAATGGCTCCCTAGTGCCTATGAAATTAAATATAAACTCCTCGCTGTGGCTTTCAAGGCCTCAAGAATTTTCTAATTTGAACCCAATTTATCAGCGCAGTATCACTGCCCACTACTCGACTCCATGATCTTCAGTTTAATTAAGGTAGCTTAATTCCTGAGTCCTGAACTCTTAAGTAACTTCCCATTTTGAGCCACTGCTAATACCTACACCTTCCCACCCTGCCTCTAGTGCCTCTGCATTCCCCTGGAGTCACGCCCCCCCCACTCTTCCTCTTCCATCTTGAGGATTGCTGAGGTCCTCAAGTCAGGACACTGTCTTTCTCAGTCTTAGAGAAGCAGTGATAGCCCAGCATCACTGAAATCAAACACAACTCCAGTGGTTTGCTTTTGCTGGTCATTGCATTTGCCTCACATACACATTACTCAGAAGTGAAGAATTAGTAGATTCAGTTTTTCAGCATGAAATATGAAACTTTCCTATAGGACACAAGTTAGTATCAAGGGACCTTAGAGGCACTTATTGCCTCTTGGCTCCAAAACATCATGAAACTTTGGTTTGTACATCTTTCATCGAATCAGTTGCTGTGGAAAATGACTGGGCTCAGAGGGAAGATGGCAACTGGAATATGTACAGAACCAGATCAGAAGAGCCCAGCGAGGACGCCGATGGTTCAAGTTTTGAAGAGTTGTGGATTTTTTCTGTTGAGTCCCATTTTAGTGACAGTCTTAGTTAATTTTCTCATTGCTGAGAAAGAAGATTTGACACCCAAAACTAAAGGAGGAAAGATTTATTTTGGTTTAAAATTTGTCCCATAGTTGGCTGTCTCTAAGACAAGTGGGTATCACAGAGGAGAAACACTCCATGGCAAAGCAAGAAGCAGCAAGCTGCGAGGCAACAAGAGGAGACAGCAGCAGCAAGGGACAATGGCAGTCCTCTTTCTGTTCTTTATATCACTCACACTCAGATTGGGGCACCTCGAATCCTAGCATTGCACCATGAACCAATCCCAGCATGACATCCTTAATTCCAGCAAGACACTTTAGATCCAGTCCATGAAGAATGGCTGTGGTATTTAGAGTTCCCAGGCATTCCTTTGCCATTTAACACTCCACTGTCCCATGTGTTATAAAAGTCACTCTGCAGCAACCAGACCACACACACACTTCTTATCTTCTTGCTTTTCCCACAAATGTCTTACATGGACAGAGGGAGAACTGACACACAGAGAGTGTTGATTGATTGCTTTTGTCCATGGCACAGTGCAGAGCTGTGCCTGCCTCAGATATTTGTAATTTTACCAGCAACTCGCCAAACTGCTCTGTTCGAGTCAGGTCCTAACTTTAGACTTCTATGTATGTCTCCTTTGACTCCCATGACACAAACTTTAATGTGCTTTATTTTTATTTTTTGTTATTCTTAATTGGTACATGTATGTGATACATGATAATTATCTTCATCTTGGGAAACTGGTACGTATACACTGTGCATCTTAATTATTTTTGCTTCCAACCGAGCATGGTGTCACATGCCTCAGGAGGCTGAGGCAGAAGGATTGCTGCGAGTTCAAGGCCAGCCTGGGCTATAAACCGAGTTGAAATCCAGCCTGAACTGCATAGTGAGACACTGTCTCAAAAAGACAAAAAAATATATTTTTTTACTTCCACTTCCCCTTCTTTCCCCCCATCCCATCTCTTGATCCTCTTCTTATTTCCACAGAATCTACTTTCCTGTTTTCGATGATCTCTTTTATTTTCT
The DNA here is from genome assembly GCA_004365215.1 of Cuniculus paca. NCBI lineage: Eukaryota > Metazoa > Chordata > Mammalia > Rodentia > Cuniculidae > Cuniculus > Cuniculus paca. Next base: position 1,402 of record RJWT010024928.1, on the reverse strand, counting down.
CTTTACATTTTTTTATATATTGGGTTTCTCTTACAAGGGAAAGCATCTGATATTTAACTTTCCATGTCTGATTTATTTCACTTAACATTAATACTAACATTTGTTTTTCTTTATGGCTAAGACATATATATATATATATATATATATGTATATGTATATTACACATGTGTGTACATGTATATTATATATACCATATTTTTGTCTATTCATCTGTTTATGGCATATAAAATTTACTTATTAAGAATTGTGCTGCTATAAACATGGTTATGCATGTATCACTGTAATATGATTTCTTTTACTCTTTTGCAAACAGTAGTTTCTGTCTCGGTAACTGATACATTCTCCATGTCAGTTTCCATCCCTACTCACCACAATAGTAACTACAGTAGCTATCACGTGCCATGTGCAAGCCATAATTCTAACTGCTTAATGGATACTGATTCGTGTTCAGGTCATAGCATTTCATGAGTTAAGAATTACTACCAGACTTATTTACAGCAGATGAGGCAAAGACACAAAGAGTTTAAAGGGTTACCCACCTCACAATGTGAGTAAGTGGAAGAGGATCAAATCTAAACAGTTTGACTGCAACATTTGTTCTCTCTTTTATTTTAATTCTAAGCTACTCTGCAGTTGATTGGTCAATGAATACTTGTGAAACAAATAGAGGTGAATGAGTGACTGGAAATGGAGAGGGGCCAATTGTGGAAATCAACAATTATGCTCTAAAGTAAAGGACTGGAAACACAACTGTGAAGTGGATGGCGCTGAACTGTGAGCAATTAGGCATGCATGGAGCTTTCTGTTTTGTAGGAGACACTTGAAGCCATTCAATGTGCTTCACAGACATTCCCACTATGAACTCATGTTAGGTTCGGGGAGCATGTATACTAAGTGAACTCAAAAACTGATCATTTTTCACACTTTTATAGCTTTTTAATTCCCAATCTATATGAAATAATAACTTGGTCATGTCCAGAGACACTTCTGATGGTCACAATTTGGGAGTGGAGTGGGAGCTGGCATCTAGCAGGTAGTGGCCAGGGAAGATGCTAACCTCCTGCTATGGATTATATCTGAATGTCCCCCTAAAGCCTCATGCAATCAGAGGTTTTTCCAGAGGTAGCTGAATCAAGAGTGTGGGATTCATTCCTAGTGCTGGGATTAAGGGTTCTGGGATTAAGGCTGTGAGTCCTGTACCCACCCTAGGGCAAGTAGCCAGCATACAACATAAGAAAGAGGGAAAGAGATTGCTTTCTCTCTCCTCTCCTATTGTTTTTGGTATCTTCCACCACCATGACCTGTTGCCCCTTTGTCATGCCACCCTGCCTTGGAGCTAGCTGATTACGAACTGAAGCCTCTAGAAGCTGTGAGCTAATTAAACCTTTCCTCCTTCAACTTA
>RJWT010024927.1:0-16301 GCA_004365215.1 Cuniculus paca | reverse complement strand
TAGCAGCCATGCACTCTTTTTCTCATTGTATGTGAAATTTATGTTCAACACATTAGACTATGAGCTCCTCAAGGGCAAATACTGTGTCTTATTCACCTTTATTTTCTTAGAGTCAAATGCACACCCAGGTACTTTGTATTAAAATTTGTTTTATGTGTGTCAGTCACATTGCCTTCAATGCATGTTTCCTTCTAAAGGAAATGTTTGATCACATCACTGCTGCAGAACGGAACATCCTCTAAACTCTCTTCTGTGTCATCTGACTTCTCTCATTTTAACTGTTTCAACTATACTGAGTCCTAATCTCCACATCAGCTAAGTGAAGTGGTCAAAGGTCTATGAAGAGGGATATATAAAAAAATCTCTCCTGAAACAATCGTGATACAGTCAAGGAGTCTCCACTTTGAAATGCTTAATTTAGAGAGAAAGAGGAAAATAGCAGCAAAGGCAAAAATGCTTATTCTCATGAGGCAACATAAGGCCAAGAGACATGAAAAATTATCATACATCTCTAGTGAACTGAGTTTAAAAAGCACAAGTAATGAACATGTATTTGATGGCATTCAAAATAATAATCCATGTCAAGTTCTTATAGAAAAAGTAAGAATGTGGATGAGATCCTGAGTCTATATTAAAATCAATGCTCTTGGTTATCTGCATTAATTGCTTTGCTCCTCCTTTTGTATAAGCTAATGAGTGTTGCAGAGATAAGTGTCAAATATCCAGACCTTACCTAATAAGAAAGAGAAAGGATGATATAAAGAAAGGAAGAAAAGACTATAAAATTTGAAATAGAGGGAAAAACTGTAAGCTTAGCATCTGATTTACTAGACTACAAACTATAAATGATGGAAGGTGGATTGTTAACTTAAAGAATCATTTATACAGCATTTAAATTTATGGTCATAATTCATGTTTACTACAAGACAGTCATATGTCATCATCATGGTCATCAGCATTGTCATGCTCATGTACTTATCAGGCACTACTCAAAGGTCTTTACATGTACACGATATTTAATCTTCTCAATAATCCTTTGAGATAGTTGCTAGAATAATCCAAACTTAATAGATAAGGAATTGAGGCATGAAAGTTAAATAATTTGACTAAATCACATAACCAAGAATTGGAAGCTCACTGGATATACATACATTCACATACACTATTTCATCCAATTCTCATAGCAAGTTTAAGTGGAATAATACAATAATATTTTATAGTAGAATAATCATCATTTTCAAATGGGGTATTTGTGGAATTAGTTGAATAATATTTTGCACTCCTGACTGAGAAGACCCTTTTGTGTTATAAAAATCTGTGTCTTAGGCTATGCATGTAGCTCAGTGGTAGAGCTCTAGGTAGTGTATGGAGGGTAAGACGCTGGGTTCATGACCCAATATCTAAGATAAATGAATAAATAAATAAGTAAATACATAAAATGAAAATCCATATATGATCTAAGAAATATTATATCTCTGTATTTCAAAGTGAGTATTGAGAAATAAGTAAAAGTAAGTATGAGTAAATAAATTATCTTTTAATTAGACTGTCTTTGTTCCTGTGTAAATAATGCTTTAAATCTTTATTAGAAAAATATTGTTTTCAAAAAAAATCAGAAGATAAAATAAACCCATAGTTTCTGATCTCTTGTGGGTCTTCAGCAATACCTCAAAGATAGGTTAGTGCTTCTGGAGTCTTCTTGTTATGGTTTAAATTGTAGTTTCTCCTCTCTTCTTCATCAGGAAGGATTTCATTAAATTAGGAGGTAATATTTTATAAAGTGATATTTTAAGCCATAAACTAACAAGCAAATGTACAATTAATCCAATTTTAATTGACCATTGGGAAGAGAACAGAAATATTTAAGCAGATAAATACCCATATTCTTAAATTATCGAAAGGAATTATTTAACAAAAATAAAATGTCCTTTGGGGGTTTGAGTTGGTTCGATTAAGTGAAAATCAAAAACTTAAGTGTATGCTTGTTCTAAATTTGTGGAACAAACAAAAATTATCATTTATTGAAATGAAAATCTCCTCTAAAGACACAAATGCATTCTATATCAAAGTGGGTGAATTTCTAGTGGTAAAATATATAGTTGTACATAAGGGATTTCAAATTATATCACAGAATGGACCAATCCACACCTACTGGTTCTGAAAGCCTTACCACCTGTATCAGTCTCGGTCTTTGATCATGATATTTGTTACCAGGAGCTGTGTATTCCTCAGTGTTTGTTCTCTTGGTCACTTTGAAAAAGATCAGGTGTAGAGGAAAGTGTCTTTAATTTCAGCAACTATAGTTCCTGATCTAGGAATGATGCTAGATATGTTTGACTCTGAAATTCTGTAGGACGATAGGCAAGTTTCATATTCTAACATTTTGCTCCAAAAAATTCCTCCTTCATGAAAATTACCTCACATTTAATATTTTGACATCCTTACACCATTTCTCTTATTGAACTTCTCTAACAATATTCATCACGTCAACATTTTATATATTAGTTTACCCTCTTGCTTGATAGCAGGCAGAAAGAAGTTTACGTTCTTAAGGTAATAGAAGTTCTTTCTGAAGGATTTATAATTTTTCAACATTTGTCAAACTATGTTCCAAAAATCAGTGGAAAGTGACAGGGAATTACAGGTGTTCTAAAGAGGGAACAAAGTATTCTTTTGATTTTGAAAAGTTACATACTATAAAATCAACTTACCTCTGTTTGACTTATTCATTCAAAATTTTAATGTTTATCATATTTTTTCATGTTTTTAAATATCTACAAGACCAAGAGGGAAATCCTGCCCAGTTTTTTTTCCAGTAGTACAAATGAAAAATTCTTTAGAATTTTTTTAAATATATAAATTGAAGAAATTGCTTGTACAACAATATCCAAAAAATGCTCATTGATAAGTGACTGTCAGTGTAAGACATTTCCCTTGATTGGATACACAACTTTAGACTTCAGAGTCTGTGTTCAATATTCTTATCAGTGTGGTAGTGAATCAAGGATTAATTTTCAGAACCATGTGCCACATACCACTATCAGGGATAGTTAGGGACATTTATTCCTTTGAAGTGAACCCAAATGCACTCATGCATTCGCTTTCGGCTATACCTTGCCAGAAGTTGTGAGGGCTCCAAGGATAAAGCATGATCACTAACTTGAATGATGACATGTTCCTGTAGGAAACATGATTCATACAGAAGGCAAAATGCACCAAGTCATGAGAAGTTGATCTTTATCAGGCCTCTTCACCCATCATTCTACGCTTTCCATACCATAAGAAGATACTGCATTTTACTTCTTTCTTCAAAAGTCAAGCAATTTCCTGTCTCAGAGGTTTTGGATCTTGTGTTTGCTCTGTACAAAATATTCATGCTTCCCTTCTAATCACTCCCCTGCCTGCTATACACTAAAACACTTACAAATGTTCACATAAACTCATCAGAATTTTTGAGTTATCGTACACTCTCCTAGCATGCTACACTTTAACTTTATAGAATTTCTAATTATTCATAGATGAGTATACATGTGTTCTTAATGCTTGGCTTTTGTATGACCAAGAAGCACAGGGAACACATTTGACGTTTTGCTTTGCCAAGTACACCACAACTCCATATATAGTGGGGAATATACTTGTTGCCTTAAATGAATGAATGTAAAAATTGTTTTATTTTCTCTCCAACTGAATGAATATGATGTTTCTATAAAAACAATGAAAATGTAGGCAGAAATTTGAAAGCAATTTAAGATTTTTTATAGGTGGAAGACGGGGGAAACTGACAGTCCCTCTATGCTCTGCACTGTCTAGATCAGGACCCAGAAATTTTATAAAACTCTGCAACATTTAAAAATGGACATTGATATATACAAGTGCACAGAGAAAAAAGTAACCAGACTGAAATGAAAGGCACACCAGACATAGCATTGTCAAAAGAATGAATGTTTAACCTGAAGAAGAGAAGGAGAGATGTGATGACGTTTTACTCATAGAATGGAGAATGAAGCTTGACGTGACTTTTTGAGCTCAAAGGAGAATTTAATATACATTGATAGAAGTGATTAGAATGCAAATTTGGGCTCTGTGTATGAAGACTACTGTGATCAAAACACCAAACAATCTGTTCTGTTATGTACTAGTATTCCTAAGTCTAGAACACTTCATTTTGGGGATTGTGTGACCTTTTGCTTTAAAGTAGTAGAGGAAAATACTGAACTGAGTGCACACACACAAAAAGTGATTAAGTATTGCCAAACATGCTGGTTTAGAGTGGCAGATGTGATATTTGGCCTTATCTTGTTTTTTTCTTTCCCCTTTAAAATGTTAATGATGATAATAGCAACTATGGTAAACTTTCTGTCACTATGTTAAAACACTTGAGACAATTTTTCTGTTTTGTTTTTGGTACTGGGGATTGAACTCACGACCTTGGGCTTGCCAGGCAAGTGCTTACACCAGTGAGCTAAATCCCTGGCCCACTTGAGGTAATTTAAAAGAAGGGGAAAGATTTATTTTGGCACACAGCTTCAGGTATTTCAGTCAATCGTCACTTGACCTCATCACTTTGGACCTGAGGCAGAAGATCAATGCAGGGAGCATGTGGTATAGCACAGCTACTCACCTTGTGATACAGGAAGCACAGAGAGGAGGGACTGAAGTCCCAATATCCCCTTCAAGGGCATATCAGTGACCTGACTTCTTAAAATTTCATTGTCTCCCAATAGCAACACAGGCCAGTGACCAAGACTTCAATCTGTGATCCTTGGGGGACATTTAAAATTCAAGCCATAGCAATAATAACAGTGCTACTACTAATAAAATAATAGTATTAGCTACTCTATGGAAAGTTGAGACAATTTAATTGGGAAAAAAGTTTAATAAAGTTCTACTACATACCATAAAGGATAAACAGAAACAAAAACAATAATGTTAACCAATATTTAATAATTTGTGAGATCTAGACATTGCATGAATGATATTTTTGTTTCATAGATATTTGCTGAACTGGTACACTAAACATTATTATTGATAAAAATGTTTCATAATAAATTAAATAGTTGACCTCAGTTAAATGAGTGGTGTATCTCCTCGATCATGACATATACATTGTTAAGTTTTTCATTTTCCAACTGCCATTGCTCACTGAGTAGGTTACTCTCCACTCATCTTCATTCTCTTCTTATCTTTCAAAACTAAGGACAGCATGATAGAGTTTTAGAGACAGTGCTGAGAAATGTCTGTAAACCCTCCACGATTACTCACACATATGCAGCAATTGTATATTTCATAAGTGGAAATTAGCCCATGGTAAGTGATTAAAAATATTAAATGGGAATTGGTAGAACTCAGTTCTACTCACTGATGTATCATTAGAGAGTTAAGTCACCTAACTTATAGATTGTGTATGTATATGAATAATGAGTTTTTATTTCTATATTATTTTTATTTCCTGTTTTAGATTCAACACTCTGTTCTGCCTTTTAAAAGATAATTGTCTGATAGAACTGAAATGCTTAAATTTTAATATTTAAATGTGAATCTAAAGATCCAGTAAATGAATCCTAGGACTGAATCATTAATATACAAACTTATGCAAATGGAATACATAGAGTGAATTTGATACAGTAGAATGCCTTAAAAAGAGGAATTATCAGACAAGAAAAAGTATAAATTTTAAGAAACCTCTCTTCCTCACTGAGTGAAAGACAATATGATTTCTTAGAGATAAGTTGTGTGGTTATATAAAGTTTTTATCCATTCTATGATCCTGGTGGAAAATAAATATAAATATAAGAATTCTTTCCTCCCTTAGCATTTTGCACCAGTTTTGAGTTTCCTTGCTAAGAAACATAGCCTTTGGTGGTGATGTAGTGGAACTAGAATACTCCCAAGCGAAGTGGCAAAAAGATTTAATGCACTAACCTTCCATGGGAGTCCTCCTTTAATTTGGTTACAGAATCACTTTCCAAATATTAAATTATTAGCCACAATTAAGAAAAAAATAAAATCTAGGTCTTTGAAAAGAAATGTATACAATGAGTAAGAAGAAAGAAAATAGGGAAGAGAATTGATTAGAATGCAGTTTCTATCTTGTGTGAAGAACTGCTTAGATACTTCATGACACTGAGATGACTTAGATATTATCGTATCAGTTTTAACAGGAGGAAACTGAAGTTCAGAAAAGTTAGAATTTTCCCTGAAGTGACACTACCACTGAAGAGCAAGGTAAAATTTTAGCAAAGACCTGCTTATGTCTGCTCTTCCTACATGCTAATCAAATATAGTATCGTTTTAAAACTTCTCAACAGATATGCTTATTTGTTTTAATACAAAGCTCAATTAATAAAGAAAGAGCCAATGAGTCTTTGTTTATGAATTAAACAGAAACTTTTTTTAACATTAATGATTTGGGCTATAAAATTGATATAGGGAAATGAAACTTCCAGCCTACTAGACGTCTGGAACTAGTTTGTGTTCTCTAAAATCGAAGAATGAATTTTAAAAACAATGGAGGTTAAGAGCAGAATATATTTATTGAGAGAAAGAAACTTTCTGTCTGAGAGACCGCAGCGGTCCTGAGTGGGTTGCCAAGACTCTGTCTTTTCTAGGGATTTTTATAGACTAAAACCATGAGGTGAAAGGGGTCCAAGGTGGGGAAAAATGGGAACTCAAAAGGTGGGCCTAAGGTGGGGCAGAACTATGGTCAACCATTAAGATTAATTGTTCAGGTAAAATTGACCAAATGAGGGACAAATGAGGAAGTGAGTCACTTACCAAGGGGACATTCTTAAAGAGCAGTGACCCTTTCTGTAGGGGGTTGGGATGGTGACCCATTTAGAATATCAGTCCCTGATATTTATACTTAGGGTGTGGTTGAATTTGTTTTGCCTTTTATCTTAAGATTTGGCCAGCAGCAGAAGTGTCTGTCTCCTCCAATGATGCAAGGCATCTGGCCTTCTGCACTGGCTCCTTTGAAGGCCCAGCCCTGTCTCACTGCCTATAATATTTCTAACTAAGCAGCCTGTAACAAAACCATAATCAAGACTTTGTATATGGCTTACTAGTACAATTATCTAATTGCTTAATTATGATGTAGAAAATAAATCACTAAATTCATATCTTTAGTTTACTTTCACTTTTCTTTCCTTTAGTTGAACTATTTATTTCAGAAATAAGTTATAGTATGGTTATAGGCTACAGAGTCTTATAGAACTGAATTTGAAAGGTCTCTGAATCATGATTTCTTTTTCTTAATTGATTTACAAAGAAGCTAAATGTCTCCAAGATGGTGAGGCTTGTAGTTATAATCAGCACAAGAACTCTGAAGGCTGTTTACTCACAAAATATTTTTTTATGACCCAGCACTTTTCTAGGTACTGAACATTCAACAGAGAACAGTAAAGGTAATGACTGCTCAACTGGAAATTACAATTTACTGATAAATACCCTACAGGAAATTAAATTGGAGAAGTATAAAATGAAAAATAAAATAAAACAACAACAAGCTACATAAAATTAGACAGAAAAAAATTCTTGGCAAATTAAACTTCAGGTATCATGTGTCTATAGGTAGAAAACAAAACTGGCATGTTCCAGAAAAAGACTGTTCCATGGCCTTTGTATTTTGGACCAGGAAAAAGGCTTTTAGATAAGGGTAGGAAACTAAGATCAGGTTATCTGCATCTTTCCAAGCCAGGGTTAGAAATTTAGATGTTACTGTAAATACAATGAGAAGCTATTAAGGTTTTAAGCAGGAGACTACTTTCTCAGTCTACTTGGGAAGTTGTATGAGAAAACAGACCAAGAAAGAACTGAGAGATCAGTCAGGAGGCAGATGACAGCGGACACTTAAGATTGGCAGAGACAGAGATCAGGAACTGGTCTGGGGTATGTTTATGTGGGAGTCAGCAGGTTCTACTACTCAGTTTTGTGTCCACAAGAAGGAAAGAGAAGAATCAGGGAAGACTTTTTATTTGGCTTGAGCAGTAAGCTTGTCAGCCTGGTGAAGTAGTTAGCCAGTGGAAATTAGACAAACTGAGGAAAGAAAAGATTGAGAGTAAGGAATGGGGAAGATAGTGAAGAGTTCTGTTTTGAACACGATAAATTTGAGATGCATATTAGACATTCCTTAGAGATACTCTCCTGGAGATGGGGGGAGAGGTCAAGGCTAGAGATACAGTTTGGGAGTCATTATCATATAGATGAGTTTGAGGCCATGGAAGTAGATTAGATTACCTATGGAGAGGAGATAAAGGATCCTGGGAATGAGCCCTAGGGCACTTCAAAATTTTGAGAGCACTATTTTTCCTTAAATAAATGTCTTTCTATTTAACTTGTAGATTTAATTTTAGAAATTTTCAGTGACAGGATAGCAGCCAAAGCCAAGTCATCATTGTATTTTCACTGAAATATTTTCTAATACCAATATCCTAAAGACCATATATAAAATTACTAGTTTAACAAGAGACACATGAACATACATACAGTAACACAATTTATTTAAGAAGGTCTTGTGATGGTTGCTTTTTACTGGATAACATTTCTATCTTTGGGACATTAGCTGTCATTCAGCATTTTCTATTAATAGATTGCGGTTGTGCATTTTATACTTTTCCATCCAGGCAGGATGTGTTATTTTCTGTAGCCTATGGAGTGCACGCTCATGCATTTAAACCCTGCAAAAAGGACAGCTGGGGACCACCTTTGTCACTGAGCAGTTGAGCTCAGCATTACTAAAATCGTCTTCGAGCTTCTCATTGAAGAGTACGATGGTACCATTTCCATCTCTAGGAACTCCCAGTTCCGAAGCACAGTGTTATTATACTGTATCAATTCCAGGGTCTGCCAGCTGCAGTTTTGAAATAGCTACACTCTGTGAAACCCAACTTTTAAACCCAAGAAAAGGGAGTTCAACCCTTTATTGTCCAAAAATAGACAAATGTGGTTTGGCTCAGCCAGGGGTCTTTCTGATGATGCCTTCAAAATTACTATCCTCCATATTCTGTGCAGGAAATAAAAGTCCTGGAGTAGTCACAGGAAGGCTTCTGGCCTGTTGCTCTTGAACAAAATCTTTTCAGTTGTCTTACTGCTTGTGCACATCGTGATCCACAATTCCTTATCAATCTCTCCCTAGACTAGGGCCTGCCTCTTTATGAAGGTGACTGTCTTAAATGCCAGGTTGTGCTGAACAGTTGAACTATGAGTATGGTTTATGATTGGTGATATTTGCTTGTGTTGCTAATTATTTCAATATTTGAAAGTGCTACACAACAAACAATATCTCATGATTGCCTGGGAAAAAGTGAAGGAAACTCACTCAGATGAAATGAGTTTTAATCAAATTTGGGTCCTGCAGTATACTTTTCACCACTCTAGTCTTAACCACCACTTCTTGTCAGACTGTTTACACACACACACACACACACACACACACACACACACGTTACTTTTGACTTTCTATTTATACCTAGCAGTTCATTCCAACTTGAAAAGGATTTATTTACATCGTAGTTTACTTTATCACTAGATGAAGGATGCAGACTTCCCAAACCATCTAGACTAACTTGTCTATCCATTTGCTGTTCTGTCTTCTGATACTTTCATGACTTTCTTAACTTAGCCTCTATTCCCTACCCACTGTTAAATCTGGTCCACAGAAGATATCCTTATCATAGTCTCATGCTCTAGTATCAAAATTCCCCTAACACTGATTTTGTGATTTCTACCCCTTTCATCAGTAGGGTCCTCTGCATGCCTGAATTCTCTCACTTAACACAGTTTCACAATTCTCCTATATCTTGAAAGTAAATGATTTTATGTATGGTTCCAGAATGCCAAAGTCCTGATGAGAGGAGAATAATTCTTGCATAGTCGTTTAAGGCGTTCACCTTAATTCACTTTGAATCAAAATGAGAATGTCTGTGATAATGTTTTCCCATAGTACATACACTAATGCAGTCCCTGATTCTCAATTCCATGTAGTAAAATGATTTAGGTTTTTCTTGGAGGATTAACTGACTTAAAACAAGAAAAGTCTTGAAGATCTGACTTTTATTTTTATTTTTACATCCTTGTCTTGTAACCTTTCCAAGGTAGAGATGATGATCAGAAGTATTTCTTTCATACTGACCTTCCACATCCAGTGCCAGTTTTCAAGTCTTTACAAGTAAAGAAGTTAATAAAGGAAGGAGAAGTAACTTTGATGCTGCCAACTCTTAAGCAATTTAAACTGTGACTTTACTAACCTTAAAGTAAATGAAGCCAGATTCAGTAGCTGCCCGATCAAACACTGTCACAAGATAATTTAGTCCAATTGAATATTACGGTAATGGGAAAGAAATGAATTCTGTGCATATTGAAGTTTTTAGTTCTCCAAGAGAATTAAACTGCTGAATGTTCATGTATCCCCACTGAAAATAGTTTAAATATATGTTGGCTGTTGTCTGAAAATGTGTAGGTCTAATTTGTTGACCATCATTCTGAAATAGATCTGGAAGCCAGAACTACCCTTTTCTATCAGTTTTAATATTTGTCAAGCTGTTTCCATACAAGTTTGAATAGCTGGCTTAATTTCAGAAGTCAGATACATTGGAATACATAAGATGATTTTATTCAGTGAGCATTATAGTACCATGCACCCAGTAAATTTTACAATTGATGGACATACATCAGAGTTCCTCACATATGCTAACTTAATAAGCTGCTGAGAATCCATTGTACAGATTTGTTAGTTTTACTTCTGTATAGTGAATGCTAAGTGGTTTATATTTTAATAAAAAATGAGAAAGAAAACATTGAATGCTTATCTTATGTTCAAGTAAACAAGTATGTATTGCTTACTATTTCTTAACCATTAGGCAAGATGCTGGAAGCACTGAAAAGAGAGTATCAACATTGAGGCACATGTAGGACAGGAAAAACTTAAAACATGATCATCAGTTACTATGCCACCAGAAAGTACAAACATCAGAAAGTCAGCAAAAGTAAAATTTCATGTCATTGAACAAGGGAGAGGCAGATGTGGAAGGAGGGACAGTAGGACTTGAGGAAAGTCTGGAAGAGTAGTGAAACCTACAAATGTAATGAAAGATCTGAGTGACAAAGGAGATGATACATTTAAGTGAGAGAAAATGTTTATTTTAAGGTCAAAATGTTTGGTATGAACAAGGTACATCAATAATTTCCATTTCAGATACTCTGTGTGTATATTCTTAAACAACTGTGTGATCCAGTGTATGAGGTTCACCCAAATATATAGGTTTTGAAATTAATCACTTAGTCCACAACTGTATCATACTTTGACCTCCAAAATATTTCTGTATTAGAAGGATAGATCATTAGTAAGTATTCAAAAGACATTCTAATAGTTGCCATAAAGACCTACCTATGGGCAATACCTGTGAAGCAACTTTCCCTTGCAGAATGTTAACTTTAGTATCTATGAGAGACACAATATGTCACTGGGAGCTTATCTTGAAATACTAACTTTGATTGCTTTTCAAATCATACAATTTGCCCTGGATTTTATATTGACTATTACTTTGGCAGATTCCTTCCCAGCCTCTTTATTCCCATCCAACCATCATTCCATTTATTCATCAAACCACTCATCATCTACACTGATCAAACACTTATTTAGTTCCCCTTCTTAATTCACTACACTGATAGAGGTATAGGGTCATGTAAAAGAAATATTTGAAATGGACTTTTTGCCTCATACACTCATAGACATTTTGTAAAATTCATACCAAATTCTCATGTTCATTATTTCCCATCAAATATTCCCATCAAATATCCCACTACATGTTTATGAATGTTTTTTCTGAGCATAATTTGTTTAAGAATTCCTTTGATTCCTTTGTTTTTATTCCATTCACTGGCCATCCTGTTTGGAACATAACTTAGAATGGCTGAGCTTTTAAAATATTTCTGTATGCCTTTCATTCCTTGCTCTTGTTTTCAGTATTTCTCCACTCTGCAAATATATATAACCCAATTTCTTTTATGGTTAGATGATTATAATTAAAATGCCACTATTCTTATTAATTGCTTTAGTTACATGACTGTGTGTCAAAACCATATTAGCCATAAATAAGTTTTTAGATTCATTTTCTTCACAGACTAAACAAAACATAAATTTATGTGCACAATTGGTGGTCAGTTTTCTCATTTTAGCAAATGAAATACAATCAAATTTTCAGGGACATATGTCACCTTGATGTTTATAATTCTACACAATAAGGATCTGCTTCCCTTCTCATTCTTTCCCTCCTCCAAAATGTTCTGTGGATACCCCTGACTTCTTCCTCATGATCATCAATGTTGCCATTAGACTCAGGCCTTCAGAATTTAACTCAAAAATTCAATTTGTACAGGCAAAAAAGCCAATGTGTCCATAAATATGTCACCTTCTGTACTAGATAGAAAAGAGAATAAGGAAGAGAAAATTATGAGTTGAAAAAAAGGCACTAAATAGAGTGCTTATTTAAACATATTCTAAAATATGTTTGTCTACTTGACCTAACTACTGACTTAAATGCAATAAGAAGGCATTTTAACACCATTAGTATCTGGATTTCTGCCAGAGAAATCTCCTTGCTTTATATCCCCTTAGGCTGTACTGATGAAACCACCTAAAAATGGGGTTTAATAGCACTTAATTCATTTTAAATGTTAAAGCAACCAGTAAAGTGTATCAGATGGTGAAAAAAATACAATGCTCTAGAGGTTACAGAAAGTATTCCAGAAGGGACTTCCTTGCTTATAAATAAGATGTGTCATGTTTTCTCTTGCAGTTGTAGTGAGGACTCCTATTTCACCAGGCACTGGTTTCTGGCAGACATTCCTTACCCCAACAACAGTGAGGTGGATGCTTTCACTGGAGCATTCTCCAGATGTCACAGTCCCACTATAGCTGAAAATGTGACATTGCTGGTCTCGGTGGTAGATGGGGTAGCAGCCTATTAAAAGCCTTACCATGCAATAAATTCAAGCAATCCAATTTTCAGATGCAAACTTCTTAGAGACAAGATGCTAAGTGTTTCTACGTGTTTCACTGAGAGCCAGTGTTTAAGTAAACATTAAAAATTATGGTTGTCTAGTAAATAACATAGATTGAAGCCCTTGAGAAATTTATTATTCACATTATACATCGTTTTGCCCACTGGGTCGTGCAACTTTTTTCTCAAAGAAATTGACAGAAGCTTGGTTTTGATCACTAGCATGGAACAAGAAGTGCTTTTCAAAGACCCTGACAAAGCCAAGGCTTAAGAATTTCCCAAGCTGAGCTCCCATAATAAAAGACATTTGAGAGGGGCAGTCAAGCAGCCAGTTCTCAGTGCACACCTCCTGGCAAGTAGTTCTGGTCTTGAGTGAGCTCAGTTCAGTATCCTGGGAAGAATACATTGCCATCAGTCAAAGCCTGCTTTTATCATGTTTGTCCTGAGGATCCCCCATGAGAATTACCATTTCTGTTTGAGTTGTAGCTTGAGAATGTAAAAGTATTGGGCTGCTGTTCATGAGTTTTTTTCTGTAAGCATTAAATATTCCTTGAGATCCACGATCACTATGTTAGGTCCTGGAGAATGGGTGCAGTAAGTTTAGGCCACAATTAAATGCAATAACATACAGGTTATGAGAGAAATAAAACCAAAGCATTATCTTTAGCTTCATGAAAAGATAACTTATCCTAGCCTTCAGGTCAAGGAGATCTTCTTGGTAGAGACAACCCTTCAGGTGAGTCTTAAATTAGGGAATGTACAAGTGAAGAAGAAGAAATATTTCAATGATGAGTGTGTTGCAAGTTGCACCAAGGGAGAGCAAAGACATGTACAGAATTGTACTTACCTGGTTCTGGTGAGACTTAGTTCTTGCCTGGGGGTGAGCACAAAATGGGATTTTAAGAAAAGGTGGAAAAGTCTGTCTGTGGTTTGTAGAGAAGGGGAATAGAATTATCTGTGGCAAAGAGACTTAAAAAGAACTTTCTTAGCTCCCTTTGTTCACACTGGGAAATCAGTTTTCAGTTTTCTCAAGTATAAAATGAGGTATTTGGACTCTACAATAACCAAGGCCCTTTTCTAGCTTAAAGACGGCGTTCTTCTATAAATTTTTGGTTCCTTGCAAGAAAACATGAAAGCATTGATGAATGGATGAATCAACATTCTCTTTTGTAGATGAAAACAATTTCATTATCCAAGATGTATACTTAGAAAATTGCCACTACACTAACCATATTTCATACATTGTTTATAGTGGCCTCTGTTGTTCATATAAGGAAAAAATATTTCCAAACATTTAATTCTTGTTTACAGTTCAATTCTTAAAGACAATGTGCCAAAATGTTTTTGACAAATTAGGATCTCATTGAGGTTAGATTCTTGAAATGAAAGACAAGATATTTTGAGTGAAATTTTTGTGAAAATTGAAATAATATTACTTATCATTACTTTTGTCAATATTACAATCTGGCTAATGACATTTAACTATTACTATTGATATGGAAGAAAATGTTTTACAAATTTGTTCATTTTTTTGTTGTACAGAAGAACATTATATGTGCCATATTTTCAGTATGTATTTACTAATTTCTATAATTTAAATATCAACCAGTCAATATACAATTAGACATACATAAGGATCTACACATCCAGACGTACATTTTTTCTTTATTGTCAAAAATATGTAATTACTGTTAAGCTGTAAAAATGGCTACATATGGAATTAATATGTTTTGTTTATTAGCCTGTTTCCTAAACCGTTTCAGAACAACTGGGTCCAATAGTTTAATTATTTGAACACTTAATTTGGAAAAAAAGAAGAAACATCCATATGTGTGTGGTTTATCCAGAATCACAAAGTAATCCCAATGGCAAGATGAAATCTTGCTCATTTAAAACAATATAGTTACACTGCTTTTAAGCTTACCAGCTCAATTGACCTCACTACTGTGTTGGTTTTCAAGAATTCCATATTGTACCATATAGCATGAAATTTTTCAGCAAATCAATTTCTTCAGTTACAATCAAAATAAGAAAGTCATACATTCAACAAATATTTCTAATGAGACTAATTTTTCCCAGGCACAGAGTTAAGCACTGGAATTACAAGATTAAAGTTAATTCAGTCCTGGTTACCAAAGTGTTCAATAACATGGAGCTGTGTCTCTATAAATTGATGATGGTAAGCTTTGGTATAAGGCAAACAGGAAATAAGCTTTAGGTACTTTGGAAGATTACACTACAGGGGATACAAACCAACTCACAGAGGCCTTTGAAGGTTTGCAGTGTTAATGGTTTTCAAGCTCAGATCTATAGAAGGGTCAGTTCCAGAGAGAAAGGTTTGGGATTCTGAGAAGTGGCAGCATTTGTAGACTATGTGGAGGCTGTGTGGGGGAAGCGAAGTGTCAAAGCAAACTGAGCAGAACAGCCAAAGGAACGTTGAGAGATACAAGTGGCATGAGTTTATGGAAGTCAAGGATCAAGGAGACTTCTAAGGCAGAATGACTGTTAAAGATGTTAGAGAAGAAAATGATCAGAACACAGGTAGACAGCATGCCATTAGTATCCTTGGAAAGGGTTACTTCATGAAATGTTACGAGTAGGGTGCAAAGACAATGGGTTAAAGACTAAACTGAAAAGAAGCAAGTCTAGTACTCTTAAAAATGTAGTTATACTCTATGAAGATGACATGGAGTAGGAAGATAAAGACTTTGTGAGTTTGGGATTTTTTTGTTTGTTTTTAATATTATGAAGGCCAAGGTATATTTAAATACAACTGGAAAGGAACTAGGCATAGGTGTCAAATAAAATTCAGTTTTAGAGAAAGCATGTGGGACCAAAACAAGATTGAAATCATAGGGTTCAATTTCCAGCATCCCTCCCCAACCATAAAAAGTGATCAGGTCTAATAAATAGATCAAGGGATAGGTGTTTAGCTTCCGATGGAGAAGTAGGTCTCTTGTAACAGCAAGGATAATGAAAAGATTAACCAGCCAAAGCTTTCCAAAATCAATACCTCTGTAAAACCAAGGCTGGAATGACTGGAAGGAAGACCAAGGACAGAATGTAAAACAGAGCACACATTCTTTCAGGAAATTCCATTGGTGTAGCTATCTTAATATGGTTTCTGACAAAGACCTAGTTCAGTAGGTGTTATGGTTTGTGTCTAGGTGGTCCCCTAAGCTGCATGCAGTCATGGAGGCAGCTGAATCTAGTGGTTGTGATTGGTCATTGTCTAGCACTGGGATTAGCAGTGTAAGTGCTGCACCCTCCCAGGGGTGGAGCTGGCATACAATATAAGGGAGG
>RJWT010024926.1:0-16309 GCA_004365215.1 Cuniculus paca | reverse complement strand
AGAGACCTAAGACTATAGTGTCTCTAGGGATGTGTACCTCACAGTCATATATGTTGGTAATTCCTGTCTATGTTATAACTCTTCATGTTTCTATGTGAATGAACTCACTAGAATAACACATCAAGGCTCTTTCTCTACCAGTTATCCTTTTCTCCTTGTGAGTGGGTAAGATTTCTGATTAGAGAATTAACAAAACAGAGCTGGACAGTCTAGCTTTTTCCTTTTTAGAGTCAGGAGTTCCTCCACACTGTACATTTTGCAGGAAGTTTGTGGTTTCCAGGTATGTCTGCACTTTGGTGAATAAGTGCAGTTCTTTGATGCAGTTTTAGCAAGACATGTAGTCCAGTCTAACTTTTATCATAAATAAAGGTGATATATTTATTTCTACCTGTCTGAGTTGAAGCCACATTTTTCTTGGGTTGCACACTTTGCATATATTTTCAAAGGCTCTTGTTTCATCCTATTGAATTTTTAATTTATTCATATCTCACCGTGGCTTTCAATTACCTTAGAGGCAAGATATGTCAATTCCAGTGCCTTAAGTGCTCTAAATCTGTAAACATAGGAAATGGGCAATACGTTTATGTACAGTAAATAGATGAACATCCAGCAAGATTTCCGCAAGACAAACTTTATCATCTCTATATATTTCAAGCCCTATAATAATGGTTTGATGCTATTCAATAAGCTTGCTTCTGTTCCATGAAGCATAAAATACAAAGGTGATAGATCAGCTGTAACAGGGACTGGAACAGGGATAGAACCTCAACCTGCAGCCTACTGAACTTTGTAGAATTTGAAAACTATTTCTAGGCAATTAGCATCAGCTAAAACACAGACAACAAGGTTATTTTGTTTTTTCTATTAGATAATTCATCCCTTGACCTGTGGATTTTTCTATGATTCTTTCTACCTAGATAAAGTGAGAAAAATAGATGCTTTAATGAGATGGCCCATTGACACAGTGACAGAAAAAAAGCCTTTACAAACATATGTATTTCTCATTGTTTTAACGGAGCGATCTTTCTAGTTCAAAACAGCTGTTTGATTCTTCAGGGTCTCATTATGTAGACTGTCTCAATTTTGAAAATACATTTTATCTATCTATCATTTATCTGAAACATGTATATTACACACACACACACACACCACACACACACTAACATGTACATTCCAATATTGGTTTAGAACTATTCTTTAAGATTAAAATAAAAGCCAAGGAGCAGAAATTGGGATGATGAATATAGATAAAGAACGATGTGCTGTGAAAATAGAGAATGTTTAAGTAATTGTTCATATTTTTATGCTAAAATATTAGTTTATGAAATAAAGAATAAGCCAGAATTTCATATATATTTAAAAAAAGAATAGAATTATTCCAGGCCATCTTATACTGTTTCAAAATTGAGCAAAAATGTTTTCATTTCCTTTCTTTTCCAAGAGGAAAGTAATAGTAATAACAATGATATTGAACCTCTTCTGGGATCTGGTAAAGCATAAAAAGTCCAACCTGCATATTTTTTTAGTTTTCATGATCTGAACTGAACATGACCTTATCCCATATTTCTATCTTCCTTTTCAAAATTGAGAAATTAGTGATTTATAACTTCATGTCATTTTTGGCTGAGGTAATGTATCATAAATGATGCAGCACATTGTTACAATATATAGAATGCTGAACAATATTTCTCTTCACTTACTCCTTTCTGTGTTGTTTATTCACTTGTATTCCTAGGAGATGCCAACACAGTGCAAGACTTTCAGGCACCAAGATCTTTAAATGAGTGGAAATACCCAGCCATGCTTTTTGGTTTAGGACTTGATAACTACAGAGTCCCGTAAGCCTGCAGGAAGAAGCTATTAAAATAGATTCCCTACATGTTCATTTTAAATGGGTCAGAAGGTTACACAACAATATAAAACAGCACACTAGAGCTTTAAAAATGATTTATATTTTGTTACATTTATTAATACTAATAATTCTGAAAGTTTTATAGAGAAAAAACACTTTACTTTTGAAAAATGTCATGTCCATCCGTGGACATATGGTGTTCATAAAATACCTTATTCATAGTTTTATATCCTCATTTCTAAATTTTCAATAAAAGTTAGTTTTGTCTCAAATTTACCATTTCAATTTCTTTTTAAAAAGTTGTACTTGGTATTAAGAAAAATAAAAAGGTAGATTTCATATGAGTGCATGTTGCATGATCAAGAAGACATGCATTTAGCTTGCAGAAATAATATAACAAGTTTGGAATGATAAACTCTAGTGTAATTCAGGAATGAAATATTTAGCGTGCTAATAGTTCAAGAAGATTCCCTGTGAGATAAGATATACAAATAACATAGATTTTTAATAATAATATACTATACCTGTCCAGCATAGACTAAACAATCCAAGTGAGGAATTTTGGTCAATTTAGCACAAACATAACAGAATGATGACAACTTAATCCAGTGCTTATGTAATCACTGTGTATCAGGAGAAAGTTTTTGACAATATGCTTCAGGATAATTACAACATTTCAATAATTGTTAATGTAAATCTTACTTTAAACAATCTTGATAGGAATTACCTAATCACTTTATTTTATTTTTATTTTTGAACAAAAATTTTGCTTTCAAATAAAACCATTTCTTTGCAGAATGTCTTCAAAACAGTTGTATAGAAGTGATATGAAGATATCACCATAGTACACTAGGATGAATCTATTTTTTATTCAATATAAATAAAACAATTACAAGGACCTCAGAGTTTAAAAGTAGCATCCACTTAAAAGGAAAGTTATTTTATTGCTTATAAAATCCACATTTCTTAAATGGGACACAAACAACTATGTCATTTCAGTGACATTTTTTAGTTATTGTTGTATTGATTAATGACATTTGTGATCAGTCTAGAAAAAATTATCTTTGTTTTCAAGCTTTTTTGACTTGAATCCTTATTTCCTTTTGGAGGAATATATTCTCCTTCAAGAAGTTAAATGATCAGCACTCCTTGTTTATTACATTAGCAAAAGAGAATACCTGAGACTTTCTTTTCTATTTGTGTGTTAAGGTAAATTCTCTGAAAATATTTCTGATATAAAACACAGATAAATTTATAAAAAAAAAGTAGCAAGCACTTTTAATGCAACATGATGCTTTCAAGAAAATAAGAATAATTTCTTTTGGCAAATTGTCATAATTTGCCTTAATTTATTTATATAAAGATGATAGTAATCTTTTTAAAAATAATCTTGTTCTAGGTCACAAATTCATGAAAATTAATTAACATGAAGCTTAGAAGTGACAAGTCTGTTCAAAAGTGTTTGGAGTATATGCTTCATTTCTCTCAAAATATAGTAAAGATGGGAAAAATTTCATAAGCACACAAAATTTATGACAATTTGAGTTACCTGACATCATATTTCAAGGTGGGTATCAAAGCTCAATCACAGATAATGGTCAAGTCTGCACCAGTAGAAGACAATAAGCGTTGGAAATTGACTTGAGAAACAACTAGACATCTGAGGACATTGGGGAACATTGTGAAGTTGTTTGGAACCAGGCTTTTGTATTAACAAAACTGACCAACAAATAACCAGCTCCTAAAAACAGGGAAGAAGAGGGAAGACAAAGCAAAACTATTCATCATTTTAAACTCAGTTTTTAAAAATTTATAGGTCACCAGAAAAAAAGGGGAAAAAGAGAAAGACAATGAAAATTTAAAAGAAAATTCCCTTTGGTCTGGAGATGCAGCTCAGTTGTAGAGTGCTATTTAGCATGCAAAAGGCCCTGGGTTTGAGTTCTAGGACCACTTATTTTTAAATACAGAGAAGATTTTTAAAGCCTGTAAGTATTGCTGGTGACACACATATTTAAAAGGTATGACAGTGTTCCTGCACTAAAGGTAGTAAGCAGTTGTCAGTTTACTGACAACAGGAACACTTAAAATCTCAAAGGTGTTGGCTTTACTCCAGTTGACTGGGGGCAGGCTCCATTCAGTCTGTTCTACAGACTAAAAATCTGAGCAATTC
This sequence comes from Cuniculus paca, assembly GCA_004365215.1. Classification (NCBI taxonomy): domain Eukaryota; kingdom Metazoa; phylum Chordata; class Mammalia; order Rodentia; family Cuniculidae; genus Cuniculus; species Cuniculus paca. The sequence goes on along the minus strand of RJWT010024926.1, from coordinate 12,287 downwards.
TTTTCGTGTTCTCAATTTTTATTGGTACATATTTGCAGATATAATCCTCTACATGGAAGACCTCCCCCAAAACATCCAGAAATGCTAACCAAATTCAGCAGTTTCAAGATACAAAATCAACACACACACACACACAAAATCAGTGCAGTTCCTCTAAACTAAAACTGACCTCACTGAGAAAGAAATTAGAAAAGCATAATATTCACAATAGATTTGTAAAACATTAAATACTAGTAATTAACATAACCAATGAAATGGAATCCTCTACAATGAAAAATTCTATAGTCTGAAAAGGGATATAGAAGAAGACAACAGAAAATGGAAAGATATTCTCTGCTCCCAAACAGGCAGAACCAATGTAATCAAAATGGTCATAATTCCAAAACCTATATGCAGACTTCATGCAGTCCTAAAAAAAATTTCAACAGTCCTCGCAGAGGACAAAACAATGCTAAATTTTGTAGGAAACTAGTAGAGACCCAGAATAGCAAAATTAATCCTGGTTAACAAGAGGCGTAAGGGGACATCACAATTCTAGATTTTAAGTTGTATTGCAAAACAAATCTTTATTTGATTCAGTCAGACTAATCTCTTTTCATTCTCCAGGTCCAAGGGTACACAACCATTGGTTTTAAAGCCTAATCATTTTGGTAAATTCTTTTTAAAACATCTGCTGATATTTATAGAAACTTTTATTGAAGGCACTTTGGAGCATTGAAATGGGAGTGAACAGTCTCCTGCAACTGGGATCAGAAACAAGGAGTTTCAGCGAAGTTCTGAGGAATGTAAGAAGAAGGCATGACACTTTTTTTGTTGTTGTTGTTAAGTCATAAAGATACATTGGTAAAGAATTGGTGCTAATATTTGCCAGTTTATGTTCTATAGTGTCAATGAAGACATTCAAATTTTCACATAGGAAATTACCTGTTAAAGTTAAAAATGGTTAACGAACACTGTTATTTCCTTGAGCCCTGATCAGGTCAATTCAGTCTTCTAAGGAATCATACATATTCTGTGAATTACAAAACTAGTTTCAACTTCTCGGCTATTCTGAATAATCTAGTTGACCATATAACCTACATATATTCATTTGATTTTGAAACCAAATTTTCATAAAGAAAATATTCTGTATAAGTTTCTGAAAACAGCTGTATGGCTTGGTAAATATAATACAAGTTTTATTTTAAAAGCAAATATTCTAATAAATTGTCTTTCAGCCTGATTATCAAAGCAACATTTCTGACAGCTTTGTGAGTATTATGACATTTTTTAATCCAATTATTTTCCAAAGATCACAGTTCACAAATCACTATTATAATTTTACTTTTAATCTTACAAAAGACCTTTCAAAAGACCAAATTAATATTTTATATGATACAACACAGATAATTATAAACAATAGTAACATGAATATTTTTTGGTTTCAAATTTTTTCCTTCCAAATGTGTCTCCCACGTTTTGTTCCCCTTCCCTGGGAAATTTAGATTCAGATAATTTCTCCATAATGACTTCTATAGTACAACTTTGGGTCAGAATCTGCCTGAAAAGTGGTCAGTTTCTGAATTGAGAGAGGATTCTCAGTATCTACTTAAGCACAGCGGCATCATTTCTCTGCTCTCTTCATGATTTCAGTTTTGAGACAGTGAAAGTTGTTAAGACACAAGTAAAAAAGGCCAATTTTTTTGTGATTAACATATATGTAAACTTGTATTATGAAGATGAAGGTTCTGCATTATCCTTGTCATTGTGCAGGCTTTTATACCTTCTCTGTTTTATCCATAAAGGATAACACAGAAATGTCACTACCCACTGAAAATAAGAAAACAACTATACTGGAGAAGTTTGCCTTTGTCATTCTGTGCCAAACAGCTGGCCTTATCCCTCATGAGTTATGAATTCTTAGTCAGATGTCCATGAGGAGTTTAAAAAGGAAAAATACAGCAGAAATTAATGATACTGTTGTGACTATTCTTAATATATTGACATTGTTAATGATACCTGGCTAAACTGAGGGAAGGAAACATTTTGTGGATTGTGCTTAAGAATTTTGGACAGAGTTGAGTTTCATAGGTTCAAATCATGGATGTATTTTTTAGAGAGATGTAATAGTGAATAATATTTCTGAATTCTCTGAATAAATATTGATTATCTGTAAATGAGTAAAATAATACCATTTCAAAGATTTAGAGTGATTATTAAACTTAAAAATATATGCAGAGTTATCCTTCCATGCCCAAGGCTTTCACATACATAGATTCAACCAACTGTGGAATAAAAATGTCTTTTAAATTTGTATCTGTGCTGAACAAGTACAGATATCTTTCTTTTCATTATTCCCAAAAAATACAGTGTATTCAATATTTACTTGGCATTTCTATTGAATAGGTATTATAAATAATGTAGAGATGCTTTACCCAATCAGGCAGGTTGTATGTACCACACAATTTAAATAAAGGAGTTGAACATCTATAGACTTTTTTTTCCTGAGGTAAAGTCTTGAAAATAATTTCCTGTGGATATAAAAGAATGACTGTACATCATATATATAGAATGCCTGGAAAGAAAGCACTCAATAAATTTGTAGCTATTTCCAAGCTTAAACATGTTTGTATGCATATTTGTGGGGATAATTTTATGTGTGTTGTACTGGTAGTGGAATTGTGTTCATATAGAAATAAGTTCATGAATTGAGAGTTAATATTATACAGACATTCTTAAAGAGAGAATTTATAACAGAAAGTAAAAGGAGAACTCAAGAATGTCCCATAATTTGGCTTGTGTGACTAATGGTGCATTTCTTTAATAACAAGAAATCCTGTCAAAGAGCTGTCAATGATAGGATTAAGCAAAGCAAAAGGAATTGAAGCTGTGTTTTCCTGGCTCTACAAAGCCAATGCCTATGTTCTCTTTCCTTATGTCATGGGGAAAATGGCGTCCTTTAGTAAACCATGCCTACCAAAGAAAAAGGTGGTTGCTTTGTGTAATGCATTCTTTTCTCCACTACAGATAAATTCCCCATTTCCTTTTCTAAAACTTATCACTTCCTCTTATCATTTCCTTGATAGATATTTTCATCATCACTCTTATATGAGTGACAGATTCAGAGATTATTCTCTGGAATAAGGGTGGCAAAGAGAATGCAAAATATTTAAGGTCCATTAAGCATTCTAAGTGGACTACATGAATGTTAGCATTTGATTTTTTTGACCTACAAGAAAATGTCATCTCATGTACTTAAACAAACTTGTCTGGCAAAAGCTCATTTGATTTTTCTGAGAATTCTAATTCTAATTGTTGTCATCTTAGATAAAAGTTTGTTCTAAATACTATTCTCAATCTAATTTGGAAAAATAAATCCTCAGCTTTATTTTTTTCTCCACATATTTCATCTGCTTCTTCCTTTACCAACTAATGAAGTCACAAAACTCTGTAACCCATATCCCTCAAAAAAGAATCTGATACATCCATTTATTTACTACTGCTCTTTTTGACACAGAGATTTCTAATCAGATACAAAGTTTTAGTTGAATTTTGAAATGTATAAATACTTGGTAAAATTGATAGTTAATATTAGATATTTCAACTCAATTTTAAATATACGACAATTTTAGAGATTTGTAAAGAAATTTAGAGTACAGATATTATTTTGATAGTAATGCTTTATAACAGGAAATAATGCTTTGTAAAATACCTTTTCAGAATTTGTTGCATACTTGTTTTATATATGAACAATATGCATATTTTTCAATCTAATCATTTTAACTTATCCTTTATCATTTTCCCTCTAATCACACGCTAAATAAACTCCATGCATAATAGTTTTTCTATAGATAATTTCACATTTTCATTTCTTCCACCAATTTATATAATTATAGTATAAGTGCTAATATATTATTCCTTAGTAAACAGAAATAGGATCTTAGTTTTAAAATCCATTTACTTAACCATTTGATGAATTATTAACAAAATTTAAGACTTATTAACTAGGAAACAGTCTTGGGTTTTATATTATTTTTCTGTGTGAAGTTAGGTCTTGTTCAATATGTAATCATATAAATATAGTTCAAAATGGAATTGAACATAAGCAACCTAAGCCAAATTGAGCACAATACAATGAAAGTACCGTTGAGACCAAAATCCTAGAAACTACACTGATATTCCTGAAAATAGAAAGACTGAGCATTTGTCTTCTAAACCTTAAACAAAGGTATGGGTCTTTCAGATAGCTAATACACAGTGTTGTTATTTTGATAAAACTGATACAATAATTATTAAATAAGACCATACAATTTACTGATACACACTTAAAATCCATTACTTATGTATGAAGACATTTACATGTAGAAAGACTAAATGTTTAATAAATTATAGGCAGTCAGCTTGAAAAAATTCATACCATTGTCTGAATGCTTGCACTGAACTTCTTCCCAAAAAGATATGCTCAACTCCTATTCCTAAAGTGATGTTATGGAAGTTGGGCTTTTTAGGGAGATGACTTTAAATTTCACACATATCTGATGTGGTTAATATTAAGATTCCTCTGCACTTTTAGATTTTGAATCCATGCTAAAATGAGTCAGGATTAGTGGATGCATGGATTGATTGGAAAGAAGTGGTTTTTTTGTTTTGTTTTGTTATTTTGTTTTTGCATGTGAAGAAAACATAGACTTTTTCAGGGGAAATTTATGGGTCAGAATTCTATGACCTGAATGTTTGCATCCCCCAGATTTCATCTGTGGAAATCCTAAGATCCAAGGTGATAATATTAGGAGATAAGGTTTTTAGGGTAGCGATTAAGTCATTAGAGAAGAACCTTCTTCAGTGAGTTTCATATGCTTAAAAATTAGGCCTAAAGGTGGTTTGTCAATTCTTTCACTGTATGAGAAAACAGAGAGACAGCACGTGGTATAAACCAGAAAGTGTGTTTTCATTTGACAATGAATCTTCTGGCATCTTGAAATTGAACTTCTCAGATGAATGTAGAAAATAAATTTCTGTTATCTATATGCCTGTTAGTTTATAGTGCTTTATTGTAGCAGCCTAAAGAGTCTAAGAAAGTTTATTCTAAAATATATACATCTTTCTTTGCAATTCTGTGGAGATTATCCTATAAATTAGAGCAGAGTTGTTATAGTACTATCTCCATTGTTTTCTAATTCTTAGCCTGAACAATTCCTTTTGCAATTTAGTTGATTTCTCAGATTCTATATTGATGCTAATGGTAAGTGTTGTTCTTGTGCACCTGTAGCAAATCATTCGCATCATTACATTTTATATTGTTATTAGATCTCTTTAACTGTCTTTTACCTAAGTCAAGCAAATATAACTCCTTTAGTTTTTAATCATTGACCTGATGGCTGTTTAAGCATCTCATGTTTCTTTCCTGTTGAGCACTCTCCAATTTTTCTTAATTCTATTAAGTTTGAGACAGTTAATTTGGATATACTTTTCAAATACTGAGTTGCTTATAAATTATTTTCATTTCTCCATATTCCCTAAATAATGTTCATTTGGGTATTTGAGACTTATTCTTGATTGATCACTTTATTTGGTATCTATTTATTGTTTTAAATACATCTGCTACAACTCCTTTGCCTAAATTATCAAAATGCATATAATCTGCATGCTGATGCAATTAGATCATACAATTTCCTGTTATTCCTTCACTGTACAATAGCATTATTGTTTTGGCTTCCACTTACCTGACTTTGGGAGCTGGAATGGATATTAGTATTACCAAATGTTTTACAAGTATTGTTTACTTATAATATATAAGCTACATAAAATACAGTCAAATAGAGTAACATTTCTTTTAATGATAATAACAAAAACTTTAATGAAAAAATAAAGCCATATATATTTGTTTTAAGATTGTTTTGTCTTAGCAAGTGGTTTCCTCAATTATATAAATGTAAATGGTCAGTATGGGTCTCATATTTTCTTTGCAAAGTTATCTTTATTATCTTTGAGTCCTATATGGACTTTTGGCTGACTACAAGGTCATTCCCACACTTGGAGACTTGTAGATAATGACTCACATGTGAAAGATAGACATTCCAAAAAATAAAAATTCCATTAAGAAGCCCAAAATGTTATTTGCATCTTTTCAAGTAATGAAAAACAATAATAAACACATTTATTTAATATATTTTTATATTACACAATAATTTAATAAGCTCAACATCTTTTATAAGTCTGTGTGTCACCTCACAGTTTACATTTATTCCAATATTAATATGACTTTATGGAAAATAAAGTAAATATCAAACGTTTTTATGAACACTTTAAAGAAACTTTATTCCAATAATAAATTTTCCATATAATTATCTGGCAGTGATTTTTTGTTAGTTCTGTTTTGATACAGCTTCTCAGAATAGTAAGCATGACTACACAGAGGAATTTTTGTTAGAGAAAAAAATGCAATTATTAAAATTAACATGATAATAAAATTTCTATGTGAACCATGATGAGGACAAATTTCCTGGAAATAAAAAGGAAAGTGCCAAGGAATGAAATAATGTGTAAAAGAATAGAAATAAGGAACATATGTGTCAATGGAAATACATTGCTATCCTAAGCATTTCTTCCATGGTGGTGAACTTTATATTTACTTTTAGATTGTTCTGTTTTAAGTAGGAAATTAAAAAGAAAATGCCCACCTTCTCCTCTAATTTTAACAAAATTTGGAGACTTCTGGAAATCCAAACTAATACAGTAGGAAAATTTGCCAAACTTACATTTGATTAAGAAGAAATGTGTAAATATACGTAAGTACTGACTTTATTTAATTTCATCAGGGCTTTGAAAACAATAGTAAGCAATTCTCTCCAGTCTATTTTGTTTTAGAAAATGACTTACCACCATATAAAAAAATCTTTGTCCATATGAGTGATTTAGATTGGGCTCTCTACTCTTCTTCATGACTTCTATGAAACTTGCAGATAACTCCTTATTAGTCTATGACAAGACTGAAAGCAAATTTTTCCCTTTTCTCCTGAACTAGACCAGGTTAAACACAGATTCTCTAATTTATTGTCTTTTTTGTCTCATGAATGATTAAGGTAACTATTTGTTTGTGTTTCTAAACTAGCTGGGCACAGTGACAAATATTTTCTGTCTAGTGGATTGGCAGAGACCTCCCTTGATTGTAAAGAAATCCTAACTCTAAATCATCCCAACCATAACTTGTCTACTTATCCTTATAAAAGTTTAATGTACTAACATACTTCAAAGATAGTCCTTGTCAGATAAGTGTAATCACCTTATCACAATTGTGTGAATAAAATAAAATTCCTTAGTTGTCTGTTTTTGTCTTTGAAAGAGATAACATCCAAAAATGTGCATCATACAAAAAGAAACCAGAGACAATTTCTTTCATGACATTCAAAGCATAGACATCTGAAACATACAAATTCTATCTATAGCTTTAAAACTTTTGAACTAGAATACATTTAAAATAATTGCCCCCACTGACTCAATTTAAAATAAGTTAGTTTATTGCTATGTAATAGTACAACTGTAAAAATTAAATTAATAAATATGTATATATTTATAGATATACGTAAGACAAATATGAAAGACACATAGTAAGCATTACTGAAATGTAAGTTATTATTGTTAATATTATTATTAATATTTCTGTGAGTTTTTATTCCTATTACTATTCACTTTAGTTCTTTTTTCTTTTAGTTGAACAGCATGAGAGAACAAGATGTGTTTGAGAAAATGGCATAAAATTGAATTAGCTGGAAGTGGGAACATCCCTGGATGTAATTTAAAATGACTGTGGGAGAGTAAATTAAAAATCACCCAGAAAATCAATTTATGGAAGATGGGCCAATTCATTTAAACTGAGTAGAGGAAATTTTTTCTAAATTATGGGTATGGATCTTCATTATAATCACTGAGAAATATCTTAGCCACATACACATTAAAAAAAACAAAAAACTCATACTTCTTTTGAGCAAGATTCTGGTTCCACCTCCACAAAAACACCATGTAAAAAGTTACGCCAAGATTTAATTCATAAAAACATGACTGAAAATAAGGAAAGCTAAATGTACTACTCATATATTGTGTGCCTATTCATTCAGCCAATATTTCATGAATTTCCATTAGTATCTTACTATTTTCTGTGACACACTGATACAGAGAAATTGTGTTTCCTCTCTGAGGTTTTTCTTTTTCCAAATTCCAGGTTGAATAATGACTAGTTTATTTTGAGTCAAGGAATTTTCATCATGTTTAGAGAGACATTATGAATAGCTGATATTCAGACAGTAAACCTTACACATAGAAATGGACAAATTGTATTTTATGTTAGATCATATTTAAGACTGAAAATAAAAAAGGTAAAAATTAGAGCATTAGGAATTCTTAACAGGTTAAATGGTTAGTACTTGAAGTATAACATTAAGTCTGATGGTGCAATGGTTTAATTATGAAGTGTCTCCCAATTACATATGTACTGAAGACTTCCTCTCCGATACACTAATGCTTAGAGATGACCTTAAAAAGATGATTAGATCGCGTGGGTATTAATCTCATCACTGGATTAATCCATGGAAGAGTTCATCAATGAATTAACTACTATGATGTTGGAGAAGTAGATCATAATTGGTATAGCCTTAGAAGATGTACATATACTTTATTATAAAACTTAAAGTATTCCTCCCATCTCTCTCTCTTTCTGTCTCTTTTCTTAGTGATAAGGGGTGAACAGCTTCCTTCTATCATGCTCTCTTCTGTCATGACATTTCTTTCTATCCATTCATCTAAAAACAATAAAGTCAGATGTCCATGGACTAAAATTTCTGAAACCAGGAGCCAAAATAAATATTTTATATATTAAGATCTTTTTCTCATGTATTTTGTCACAGTGATAGAAAGATGACTAATGCAAGAGGGATAGTAGTCTTTGTTAAAAATATAAGTTTTGGAGGAAAATTTGCAAATCGTGAGGATATTAACAAAATGGAAATCCAAGAGAAGAATGCGGCAGGCAAAGAGGACATCTGTAGCAAAACACTTAATGCAAAAATGTGACCGATTTATTTGAGAATATAAAAGAGGCCCAGTATGACAGAAATAGAATGAATTATAAAGAAAAGAAAGTTTGAGAGTGTGAGGCAATATCTTCTAAGGTTGGTAGACTCTGGTGAAGAGGGTGAAGATTTATTTTTCAACACTAAAAGAAATGTGAAGATTTTACAGGATGTATAACAGATAAACAATATAATCTCACTTGTATTTCAGCAGAATTACTATTGTTGATCTCTTGAAAATAAGCTACTGATACACATGGAATCTGTTGAGTCTAAGCTAAAAAAAATAGGATAAATATGAAAGGTGTCTACAACTGGGCAAAAATAAGACAGAGAAGTATGCAATATCCCCACGTTTCTATATGTGAAGAAAAGGTTCCTCAATAAAATAGAGTGTAGTGCAGTGTGAAAGAAAGGATTTGAGGATAGCACAAGGATTACTGACTTGAGAAATAAGAAAAGTAAAGTTACTCTTGGTTAAGAACAGACATTGGATGAAAGATCGGGAGTTGAAAATTTACATTATGTGTATGCAGAAAATGTTTCAGCATTCTTGTGTATTCGTGATTGAATCTGGGAAACATGAGTGCATTGAGGCTATTTAGAATTCTCTGAATCTCTATTTCCTTGTTTAGTTTGACTCGAATGCATCATATCAGAGCTCAAAAATTATGTTACCACTACGTTACACTGACCGGTTGTTCCGATAGGAAGATCAGTTACAGGAGTACCTGCAAGTTAAAATGACAAAAGAAATTTTTCTGAATCATGAATGATTGAGAATTACAGAACATGTAGCTTATCTTGTGTCCTAGAAGAATATAGCATGGTGAAATATGAGAGAATAAATAGTGAATGATAGAAATCAAGGATTAAAGATATATCTTAAGAACTCATTTGACTTTAATTTTCCCCTTAAAAATGGCTGAAATGTTGTGCTTCAATTTGTAATGTAACATACTTTAAGTAAACATCTTTTCTCTCAAGTTTTCATATAGGCTTAAAATGATTTCACACATAAAAAAATCAGATATTCCTGGGCCCTGTGGTGCTCGACTGTAATCCCAGCACTCTGGACACTGAGACAGGAGGATTGTTGTGAGTTCGATACCAGCCTGGGCTACAAAGTGAGCTCAAGGCCAGCCTGAACGGCATAGCAAGACCCTGTCTCAAAAAGACAAGGGCTGAGGCTTTAGTTCAGTGGGCTAAGCACCTGCCGGGCAAGCATGAGGTTGTGAGTTTGATCCCCAGTGCCGCAAAAAAATAAATAAATAAATCAGATATTAATGAGTTTAAAACCAGCAATGTCAAAAAGTGTTTCTAAAAATACATTTATTATTTCATTACATCTCATACTTTTAAAAGTATTGGTGTGGGTGATGTGAATATTATTGTAAAAATGTAGGTGATATGAATTTTATATTATGAAAATGTAAGTATGTAAGACACAAAGTACATGGAACTCCAATAAAATTGTTTATTGTTTGGAAACCACACACATTGAAAGTAAGAAGGAACAATTTTCTTTTAATTTGTCCTTCACTAGTAAATGCTGTTTATCTAACATGATGCAAGGTCATCTGAAAGACCCCACAACTACTACTTTTGAGAATGTATTACTTGGTATAAAGCAAAACATAAATTAAATTAAAAAATAAAAATCCCATTGGCTATTTGAAATTATTTTTTAAATAAAAAAATAATTTTTTTACTTAAAAAATAATTTCAACACGAGTTTTACCTTTTGCCTGGAAATAGTTTATGATAAAATAAATTATGTCCCATTAAGAATGAGATGGACATAACTATCAGTGTAGAAGAAACTGGAAAGGTAGGAAACATTTCATTTGCTTCAGAAACACATTGTGTCATGGTTGTTTCCCTACATCTGAATTCACAAAATTTATCTTCTTTCTAATGGCAATAGTAAATTCCTTCCAGTTACAATAATAGCCTGCCCGATTCTGCCTTTCATCCAAAATGATTATTTTATGTATATATGACGGAAAGTATTAACTAAGCTAACCTCTAGTCCACCTGAATAGTTGATCTTACTGGTGAAAGCTATGCATGCATCTAGGTGTTCCTGACAACTCCCAGCTTTCATGTGTCTGAATGAAAAGCCACAGGGCACTTGGAGTCTTGAGGTTGAGGCAAGTTCAATCAAAATATGCCAGAGCAATCTTTTGTGTAAATGTGAAAAACAGCAGAACTTATACATTATGTTGTAGACAACTGTAGGAAGGTATTCTCTTCTTTCTCCTTGTAATATTCTAAACTACTATAAAAACGTCTAATGATATTCATTTAATATAGTTTTTCAGTGCATGTAAGACTGCAACAAAACACACACATATACACACTGAGACACCAACTTTTGGAGAAATAGCAAGGCCAAAGGCTTAATGTTTAAGCTTCTCCACAAATCCTCCTTATTAAGCAGTGGTCTAGTTGCAGTATTTACATTATAGATACATTCTGTACAACTGTACTGCTTTATTCTCCAAAGCTGTAATTTAAAAAAAAAAACCAAAATCTCAGTCCAACTTGTAAATCATTTACAAATTGATTTTTCTACACAATTTTTAATTCAATCCCCAACAAGTATGTAAATAACATTGGTTTTCCTTTATAATGAAAAAGACAAAGTTTAGGAACATTGAAATCACCTCATTATGAAGCGGCTTTTAGCTAATGCTAGAATTAATAATGAAAATTTATTTCTAATTGCATAGCAAGTGTTTTCAAATGAATCTTCATGGAGATTTTTAATACATTCTTCAAATCATAGTTTATCATTTGTTCCATAATACCATAATTTCTGCAGAGATTTGTTCTTTGAAAGAAGAAATATGAAAACCATGTATTTCAATAATATATTGTTATTGTTAAAATTAATTTTTACTATCTGTGACAAATGCAATTAAAAATTAAAAAATCATAAATGTATATTCCTGTGGCAATAACTGATAGAGTATAGATGACCTGTAAAGTTTTTGCTTGTAGCATGCAGATGAATGCTGTTGCTTTTTTGTTTACTTACACAGAAGGTCACAAATTTCTCAAGTTGAAATAATTATCTGTAAGAGTTATAAAAATAATAAATTACTACCCAGATATCTGAAAAATCTCATGGAATTTGTATTTTACTAAATAGATAAAAATTTTTGTTACTATAAGAGTTTAGAAAAACTGTCTTAAATTAATTTGTAAAGTACTAATTTACAGATTTTTAAGAACATA